>JAPMOR010009598.1:0-20868 GCA_026543865.1 Argiope aurantia | reverse complement strand
TATATATATATATATATATATATATATATATATATATATATATATAGGGAGAGTGTGAACTAATAGTATGAATTGAAAAAAAAATGATTTTCAAACAACAGTTCTATATAAATGCTCAAATTCAGATTTTTTTCAGAGGCATATTTAAAATGACTACTTCAAATATTTTACAAAAATTTAAAATAAAGCTATAGGGAAAAAATTGACAGAATATAAAAACACAGAAAATTGAAATTATTTAAGTTTCATCTAAAATAAATTCTTTTTTTTTAAGCTTCTTAAACAAATATCCACAACTTCTAAAAAAAATCAGCAAATATTTTTTTTTGAAATAAAATTATAAAATAACAATTCTGGTAGCAGTTTCTCTGAAATTTTTAACAAGCATTAGGCAACGCATAAAAAAAACATTCTAATTTCGTTTTAACCTTTGTTTGCAATTCCAGTTATTTGTAACAAGTTACAGTATAAAGTTAATCCAAATTCAAATGCATTGGTACACCCTACGAACTCATGATATTCCTATAAAAGAGCGAAGCAAAGTTGCGAACAAGCGCTCTAGCTCATAACGAATGTTGCAACTCAAAAACATGGTTGTAAAACTTTGAGAAGTGAAATATTTTTATTAATAGGAAAATAATTATCTTATGGAATACAAGCATATAAAAAATCCAACATTCGAATAGGAATGGAACGACAAATAAGGAAATGGATTGCATCGTTTAGACTAGTAAAAATCTGCTACATAGATAAACTTTATGACCTTTGCACTATGAAACTATAGATTCAGATTTCCGAAAATAGTCTTCATTAATATTAAAATTAAACTGAATTACAAAAAAAAAAAAAAAAAAAAAAAAAAAAAAGATACCTACCACTTAAAACACGAACATCGATAAAGTATTTTGTTATACATATGTATACTTCGTATATTAAGTAAAAAAAAAAAACTTGGGATTAACAGTTTTATCATATTTCAAAAAATCTTTTTAAATTGTTTTTTTATGTTTCTAAACATATTTAATAAAGCCATAAGCACTCAGTTAAATGGTGGAATCAAAAGCATCATAAAGCGTAATACCTTCTTATGCCCTTGTCCCAGATAAAGCATGATTCAGCAATCTGTGCACTTCTTAACATATTTGTTCAGTTGGATTTCTTTGCAAAATAAGAAAGCGCTGCAAGTGATGTTGTTTCAAATCTAAGCTTTCAAATAACTAACTTATAAAAATTACCGCCAAATCCTTCGGCATTTTTTGTTTCCCATTTAGAATTACTATTAAAGCTACATTTTATGAAAAGTATTCTAACTTGAATTAACTTTAATAGTGACTCTTGGATTATTATGGGACGCTCATTAAAATATACAGCTATTAATAAGGAAATAATAAAGATATGTGTGTGTGCGTGTGTACGTGCGTGCGTGTGTGTGTGTTGGCACTCAACAGGTCAGACCGTCTGACTTAGTACTACCAAACTTGGCACAAATGTACCTTGAAAGTGAAAATGAAAATTTAATTCATTAAAAATTAACCTAAATTTTATTGTTTTTCTGCGATAACTACTGAAAATATTATTATAAAAAAATAAATTTTACGCCATTTCAAAATTCAAAAAAAAAATCTTTTTAGAGATATCAATTTATAAGTTGTGCGAATAACTGCAGAATTTTGGCGGTTTTTTTTTTTTAATTTTGTCCAATTCCGAACAATAGATTACATTAGTGCCCTAAAATTCAGACGGTTTCCATTGTTTCATCAACTATTTGACAGCGTGGTCCTCTTTCCTTGTTGAAAGTTAGAGGAGTTTGTTTAATATCTATGTTACAAGACGGATAAAAATGTGAGTTTACAATACCGCGAAATTTATAACATAGATGAACCACATATCTACATTTTTAATAGCATCATTATGTCGTGGAACTGCTCTCCATTAGAAAGTTTCATGTATACAATCAGCGGAACTTATGTAAGACAAATTAAAGTAGTGAATCTTTAATGTAATAATAATAATAATAAAGAAATAAAAAAATGATAATCTAAAAAATGAAATTAATGAGAGCTATCATACTATTTTTCATTTTTGACAAACATGCAATAACGAGAACTGCTTTGCTATTCTCTACAAAGTGTATTAATGTGTTCCAACATCATTAAAATAAGGGATGAGATATCTAAAAAAAAAAAAAAAGCTTAACTAACAAATAAGGACATAACATTTTCAAACTAGGATGCAAGCTATCAAGTGGAAATATGGGGAAAATGGATACCTAAATTTTATTTATTAAAAAAAATGTAAGTTTTCACAATGTGTGTGTGTGTGACGGTAAATGTGATTAATCCGGTTATTATTCATAATTACTACAAAATTTATTGTCCATTATAATTAACCGTTAATTTATTATATTTGTTGTTACCAATATATTAAATTCTTGTTAGCATATAATAATTCAAAATTTGCTGAATGAAATTTGTTTTCTTCTTTTTCTCCCACTTGATGTTGTTCTAACAAATAATATAATTTAATTAGAAGAATATTTAATTTCACAGTAATTTAACTAAAGAAGAGTAGAACTTTATTTTTAAAAAATCATGCCACAATATCTAATATTAAGAAAATGCCACAAAACTACCCTATTATAAACTTGTCTCAGTCAATAACCCAAAAGTAAAGTATCCTGTTTCAGATATTGTTAATAAGATCACGTGACAATAAATGTTTTTAAATACAGATCCAATTACTGTTCTACCCTCAAGTTATTGATTCAAGATTTATTTTTCATGAGTGGGATAAACGGCTCATTGATCAATTTCACTCGCTATATTTAATTATATTTAGATTTACATCCACATTAAAAGGTTAGGCTCGATTAATTTTAGTTTAGAAGTTTTCAATTAAAATTTTCCTTTCTGTCTTACACCCATGTGGGTAGCTGTCAGTAGATAATTTTCGGGTCCCCCCATTTCTCCAACGATGTGCTTCGTGTACGGTATTGGGGTGGAAACACCATACCTTAATGTCTTATGGTGGCATGAACCGCACACAAGAACGGAAAATTCATACAATAACAATATTTCGAATTAGAACAATAAATTGAGAGACACAGACAGACACAAATTCCTAACCATATATTTCTCAAAAAATTAACTAAAAATAAACAAATAAAATAAAATATAATACATGATTCTAAGAACATAGAAGATTCGTTACCGACAATCAATATTGAATAAGCAAATCGCCTTCACAAATATGGGAAGGTTTCCACCTTCATTTTCCCCCGTATGTTTATATAATATGAGGCGTATTATATTTAATTTTATATGGAGAATTCAATTCAGCAGCATTTTGAGCTTTTTTCCGTTGACTGACTGCAATCAAAAATATAATATGGATGAATTTTGGTACCAAGTTAAATTAATGTTAAAGTTTGAAATTTCATCTATTAAGTTTTTTGTATTTTATAAAAATAAAAGAATTCAGTCTCATACTGGATGAAATATCTACAATTTTGGTGTGACGATCATAAACAAAAATTCAGTCATCCATTTTGTTGCATTTTTTTTCTCGTATATAAATTAAAAGAATATTATTTGCCTTTTGCCAAATAAATTTTGTGAAATATTTTGCCAAACATAATTGGTGAGGCTCCCATCTGCTTCATTAAGATCACCTAGTTACTTTCTCGTATACGTAGTAAAGAGAAAAAATAGTAATCATCAAAAAGTTCGAACTCGAGATTTCGAGATTCGAGATCATCACATATTAGAATTCCCCGAGTTCGAAAAACACATATTTAGAAAATGTCCGTCTGTGTGTGCCAAAGATAACTAAGAAATGCTTTGAGCTAGACGGATAAAATTTTATATATGGTCTTTACACTAAATTTTCACATTTCTATTAAACTTTGAGTTAAATCTGTTCAGAGGAAGTCCGGCTGTTCGAATATAAGTTAACATAACTACAAAGCGAAGAAAGTTAGATACATAAAATTCGGTACATAAATTTCACATCCGATAGTCTAGACACCAGTCAAATTTTAAGCCAAATCCAACAACAAGTTGAATATCTGTCAGTCTGTACTTTCAGAAACATGCAAAGCGATATCTCAAAAGCGCTGATTTAAATATATCAAATTTGGTATGAGATTTTGCGACTGCATATCAAATTTGCCAAATATTATCAATGCGGTTTTGTGTCAGACTTTTTTTTAAAATTGGTCGAGAAAAACAGGTCTAAAACACAAATTCGACTTTTCGATACTATTAACGTATGCCAGGGATTAATCGACAAAAAATAACTCCACAAAGATAAAACGATAGATTCAGTAAAAATACTAAATTCACGCCAAAAGTGAATATTTTGAAACTATTGTAAGTCAACGTCATATAAGGGGTTCTCTGGCGTGACAAATTTATTAGAGTATGCGAGAAAGTTATGGGGAGACCACTCTCGCTGGTTAGTCATCGTGTTCACAGCCGGATGAATGAAATTACAAAAATTATTCTTTAGGACTCAGGAAAATGTAAAGCGCTCATATGTATTAAAATCTTGATATTGATTCTTTTCTCTGCACACTTCGTAAACACACACACAAAAAATAATATAGAGGTTTGATTAAATTAAGCTTAGAGAAACATTTGATTCCCAGGAAAGAAATTAAAAATGGCAGCATGGAAAATGTTTGCTTAGTCCATGCAGTTCCCATGCGTCAACTCATTTTTCTTTTAAAAAATAAGAAACAAACATGAAAATACTTCAGGGTGCGCAAGCGCAATTCTGCGAACCAAAGTTCGAAATCCGTGAAGGTTACTTTAAATCTTAAATCCATTTCACCAGAATAGTAAAATCCTAAAATAATAAAATTCAAAACAACTACTTTCCACCAACGCAGAAAAAATTCGAGTTACAATTTTCAACATGAAGAAAACATTTCTGGCAACAAATAAAATAGCAATAAAAAAAGTTTTATGAATGCTTCATAATCAATAGAACACATGAGTAATATTCTAGGTCGAATACAATGATGCACAACGTTTGTTGTTTTTATTATCCTTTTCTTCCATTAACAATTAACTGAAGGTCAGCAATGCGCCATTTAGGGGTATTTTTTTTATCCCTTCTATCTACACAACCAGGTCAAACGACTAAAAATAACGCAGACGATAAAGATTGGCAATTTTCCAAATATAACGGTAGTTTATTTATTTATTTGCTGGCAAATTTAAATCACTAATGGCATCATCCATTCCGGTGCCAAATAAACACTCTACAATTTAGTTAGAAAATTTCAACCGACTTAAGAGACATTCGTTATTATTTTAAAAACAAGAAAAAAGCATGAAGATAAAAAAAAAAAGTTGACATTCCTAACGTTTAATAAAATGGATTAAAAAAAATCTGACAGGTCTGGAAAAAAAGACGGCACTTATCTCCTATTGTTACTAAAAATATTGGCATTCTATTTACGATGTTAACAATTACGGAAATGTGGCAACATTAAGTAAACCAAATACTTAAGTAACATTTTTCGCTAAATAAATGTCAGGATTAATTCGTGCTATTTTATCTAAAATAAATAAAATTAATATAAATAAACAGGAAATTCATCATTGTTTTGTACGCTACTGTAGATACCTTTTCAAAAACTGCTTGCTCACAAATGCTATGAAAAACCAGAAAGGTTTCATTACAATTAATCAAATAATTATCATCAATTAATATCTGTGTATTCATGCACAAAAAATATTAATTATTAAAGAATGAAAAAATAATTATTAAAGAATGAAATATTAAATATTTTAAAATAATTTACTTATTTGTCTTTGAATTTCCACTAGTGATGTGCAATTAAATGTTGATTTTTTTTAATTTGTCAATATCAACACTTATATGATAATTAGCTTTCGGACGTTTTTAAAAATAATTTGGCACCGTGTAATAAATACAAACATAAGATTTGAAGATTTCGTGATTAATAATTAAATAGTTACTCTCTTTTTATTAAGAAAAAGCGTGAAAATATTTTATCTCGAACCATGCCGGGTGTATTAGTCAGTAATAAATTCAGAAATAAAAGATCTTTTTAAAAAGCATTTTACGTAAAGTAGTTTTATTAGTATAACATTCCATTTTTGAGATTACACGAGTTATTTCAGATTTCATTCACTTAGTTATATTCGCGTTCCATTTTAAAGCAACATAAGGATTATTTTGAATCGGATCTGGTAGCTTTGAGCCGCAATTAGACGATTAAAAAAAAAAAAACCTTTACCCCGCACACCATTTCCAAATTTTCACTCTACACCAGACGGAAGACATTTGACTCAAGGCATTAAAACTAACATGCACTGTGCTGGATCTTCAACGGAATCTGATTTCGAATTTGGAGCACTTTGACAATGAAATCGAATCACTCAGCTGTTGTGACCATTACATTATTTTGGAGGAGACTTTAAATGTTGAACCACGGTCAGATGATGAGGACAACAGTCGAAACATAATAGTCCCAAAACATAAAAAGTAACAGCTATCAAAAGTACTTATATTAAATAAAATCAATATCTTTTCTCTCTTTCTCTGTATGTATATATAGAGAGAGAGATTAGAAATCGGTTTTATTATATAAAACCAATCTTTAATACTAAGAATCTTCTTGAACAGTAAATAAAAAGGAACTATTAACAAAGCATCATTAAATTCCTCAAGTCCTCATTTCTATTCATGACAATATTATGACTTGCATTAATTTCAAGATACTTTATTCTTATATACGTTCAGACTAATTTGGACAAATGATTATTGTGACTTTAAACATTCTTGAATATAAAGAATTTTAAAAAAAATGGAAAGGAGCATTTGACAGGCAATCATCTACACCCATAACATCGTATCTGAGATATGATGTACAAAAATAAATGTTTTTAAAAAAATCCTTTTCAAGAGAAACTTGTCTACATTCCTCTGAACATCTAAAGAAAATAAGAAAACACTCGCACAATCATCACGTCAGTATTACATAGAAGTATCTAAAGACAAGCACTTCACAGACAGACTTCTTCAGGCAAAGAATATTAAATTGAAGTGATTAATTAAAAACATCTAAACTGTCATTTATATCTATTATAGCATTTAATCTAGCACGGGCATAGAATTCACATGAAAATTAAAACAGGTTAACAATGACAATAACCACAGGTTTATCACTTCGTCCTGAAATCAATTTAGCATTCCGGTGTTTTGAAATTTTGATAATAGATTCATATATATCAGCAGCTGATATACTCTGCAATTTAATGAATGATGCTTGAATTTAATGTGTAATATTTTTAGTGTAAAAAATTAAAAAGGTCAACAGTATTCTTTCAGGTTTGCGACCCAGTTATTTTGGAGGAAAAATGGGACATACAATCACAGACACAATGATTATAACCAACCTAAAAGGCCAACTTACCATTTTGTGTGCTTTTAATATGATATAATCCTCAAACTTTTTCCAAATTTTTATAAAAATTTTATTGACAAAATATTTAATATTAGGAACATTTTTTCGTAATAACTTTTCCAACAAAAAGTTATACAGGAGAATTCAAAAAGAAGGAATACTTGAAATATTTATTTCTAATGAACAATAGATATAAGCAAATATGGTACATCACTGAGTAGCAAAAAGTTCCTAAGTTTTATTTTTGGCATTCGGATAATCCCCGTAAAAGTGCCACTGTTGTTTGTTATGAAAATGCAGTATGCAAGGAGTGAATCCATTGTTGCATAGCATTTCGTTATAAATTCAACAAAGACCGTCTCGTCTAAAACAGTTGTACAGCTGGCATGGGGCATTCATAGAAATTGGTCGCAGATAAAAAGGGAAAAGAACTGATAGTCCACGCAAGTCAGATGAATTTTCAGTGTACATCCACACTATTTTTGAATGTAATCACAGGAAATCCACAAGCAGAGAGAGAAGAGAATATATATATTATATTATAAGCAGCAACTAGGAGGTGTTTTTTTTTTTTTTTTTTTTTTTTGCCTAGTCACCATCAGTGACTTTGCAAATGTAAACTGCATCCCACACAAAGTATTATTTTTTCGTTCTTTCATCATATTTTTCTTTCAAAGGGCAGCAGCCTTTTGTTTCTATAACGTTCCTTAAGAACTGACGCCCTAAACATCTATATCCCTCAATCGCTATGCTTCTGAAGCAAAATGTTCGGAATTTCGTGACAAACTGCATGGCATGAGCTTAAATCTGCTATCTCTGCTACTAAGCAAGATCAAATTTTAAAGCAATGAATTCAATAACCAGAAATCGTTTACTTCATGTGTGGCAAGAAATGAGTTTTCAATTCGATGCCTACAGCATAACAAATGGTATTAAATATTGAATAGAAAAAAATTGAACTTCTTCTATCTAATGATGTATCATTTGTGTCTATTGTCGTTCATTAAAAATATATTAAAAATAAATATTTCAAATCTCCCCATTTTTTGAGAAACACTGCAGATCGACTTAATAAGAAAATGAAATCAAAGGAAAAATAAACGTACCAATAAGTATGTGATAAAAAAAATAGATGAATTTAGGAAGTTTCACAGCATTGCTAAATTTAGTTATCATAAATCATGTTTCATAGCAGTACAAACTAAAGAGAAAAAAGAAAGGAATTTTCATTTCATAATTGTAAAATTCATAAATGGAACAAAATTTTCAATATGTGCAAAATAGCTCTTTGTCGCTTCTAAACCTTATAAGCTAACACTCAATCATTCTATGCCGGTATAACTCTACACAAAAATTACAGATAATCCATATATACCTCCAAATATTCTACAGATTCTTAGTTGAATTAGGACATATATATACTACTGTTCTTAGTAGGATAGCATATCCGCTAAACGGTAGATGTTTCTAAATATAAAAACAACAAAAAAAACTCGATAATTTGACGCAGTGTCAAGTTACTGAATTTTAACGAGCTCTAAACAAGTTCTATTTGTATAAACACTAGTTTTTATTATTCCATCAGTTGCTACTTTTATATGTATATTTGCATATTCGTTAGTATATACTACTGTTATTTTGTTATGATGCTCAAACCTTATTCTGCCGCTCACGGAGAGTTACATATTTTGTTGCAATTTTTTTGTTGAGGAGAAGCGAGTTGCTATTTAATAAATGAGTATTAGAACTTTCTTCTTTTTATTGCAGAACTTCTTACATCCATTACCCTGTTTACTTATATTCAATAAATTAGATAATAGAGAAAACAAAACAGTTAAGGGATTCTGAATGGAATCAGAGTTTTTTCTTCTAAATAATAGAAGAAAAAAATTATTTTTTAATCCAATAATTATTTAATAGCAAATTTATTATCAGACTGAGAAACAATAATATTAAACTCAGGGCAAAGTTTGTAATGAAAAAGTTAAAAACAAAAATCAAAATCGTTTGAAAACTCAAAACGGAGTAGAATTTCCATGCAAACGCAACATCTAATGCAAAACTGTAACGGAGGGAAACAAGGACACAAAATTTGAATACTGCTTCCACGAATGATTAGCCACGGTCCCAAGTTAATGAAGAAAACCTGGTGGCTTTAATTTTTAAAATTACAAATGCATAATTTACGAATAACGGGGCGAAGAGCAGCTCGGGAATGGTTATCATTCCCATCATTAGGAGGAACCCTCGCTGCCATCCCCATAAGCGTATTCTCAATGATTAATGGGGGGAACTGCCAAAGCATATACCCAGGGAATTGAACATTAAAATTTCACACACAACACATAAATCTCTCATGCAATTTTAAAGGAAATGCGCATTGCAGGTGTGTTAAGAAACACACAAAAGACATGCGTCGGAAAATTTTTAGTTCGAGCTGCCTTTTGATAAGATTTATCTCTTACTTCCATTAATAGTAAACGGATTTTATCATGTACTGCTAGAAAATAAGATAATGCAACTCTTTCTTAATCCCATTATAAAACTCAAGGAAAAAGAGAAAAAAAACATGAATGTTTTCATTGCTTTTGTCTTATTCTCACCATTTTTAGTTCTTTTTGGAAGAGCTATTAAAACATTTTTTTTTTTTTTTCGAAAAACAATTTCTTTTCCACGAAATTAATAAACAAAACAATTTTGTTCTCTCTGATACTAGCTAGGTTTCAACAACTTCTAAAAATACTACTAATCAGCCAGTCAGATTTTTAAATAAGATGCAATAATGGATGATAAACTACCACATACAAACCGTTACATCAAAATCCCATTATGTCCTAATTATTTTGCAATTTTCGTTCCACATTTTTTTTTTTTTTTTTGTTACAACACGCATTGTTTTTGCGTTCCAAAAAGTAGAAAAAGTAGTAGACATTATTATAGTACGGCAGTCTTTAAAAAATTTTATATCAGAAATTTTAACGGTTACCAGATATTTAAACATTGAAAACTGTATATCATGCAGCTTTATTTTCTGAATTAAGTTTTGGACATTTCAAGCCGGTAGAAAACTTAACATCAAGCAGTCTAACAAAGGACAGCTTTTTACAGGTAGCCTAGAAAAAAATCAGAGCATGAACTAAAAACAAGCAATTCCGGCAAAACAGGTGCGATTCAATGTATTCAAATGCTATCCAATAGAAAATCGAACAAAAGGATAAAGTAAATGAACATTCTTTGTTTTATATCATAAAGCATGTACCATATATCATATGGTATTTGTTTTATATCGTAAAGCATGTTCAAAGTGAAAAATGCTGCTAAATACAGGGTATATACCTATATCTTTTATGCAACAAAATTACGTTTGAATGAAGACATCGTTAGAGTTACGGAAGAAATATCTACCTGTAGTATATCCGATCTTATCACACCCACTGACGTAAAGTGACTTTTTTTTTTTATCAAAAACAATAATAAAAATAAACAAAAAGACAACTTATAAAAAAGAAGACCGTTACAGATTTAATGTAAAATGAGTGATTCTTTATAAAAATCGATAACTTAATGAGCGAACTGTGATCACTTTGAATATATAAAACCGACATGAAATAATACAAGAACATTATTTTATGCTTTTCTCCTATATAACATTTGACTGTGTTGTAAACATTTCTTACTAATAAATCAGGTTTATGATTTAGTTTGCATTCTTCTTAAAATATTACACTTTTTCACTTATTCCACATCGTATACCCTAATGGTCGAATATTGGCTCAGTATTTTTTTTTTCATCATAATACTAGTCGACTGGTATGAAAGAGAAAATACATGATTTATTTGTTTAAGTTGTTGAGTTGGCTATTCAAATTAGATCTCTAGGTTTGTAATGGATATGGGACCGTTTATAAAAATTTATAAAAATGGCAGGTAGAGATAAAGTGAGAACGAAAAGTTTTTCGCATTTAAATAAAAAAAAAAATTATTAAACTGGAAGATAAGGCTTAAATTAAATACTTGTAAGAATTTTTAAAAAATCTATACTTATAATAAAGCTCAATGTGTGTGCGTGTGTGTGTATTGGCGCTCTACAGGCCAGACCATTCAACATACAGCTACCAAATTTGGCACCTGTATACCTTGGAGGTCGGGAATGTGCACCTGGGGGTTATTTTTTCGAATTTTTAATTAGAATTTTATTTAAAAATTAAGCGAAATTTTGGCGTGTTTCTGCTATAACTTCCGAAAATATTACCGCACAAAAAAGATTTTTACATGAAGTTAAAGATCAAAATGTTATCTTTTAAAGGATACCAATGTTTTAACCTTAAAATTAAATTTCTATTTTTAATGAATTTTTAAATAAATATTTTAATTATATTTTTCAACAATTTTTTTCGTACAAAATAAAAATAAAATTTAAGCTGCACGAGCACGTTTCGCATTCATGGGAAAAAATCAGCTTTTTTCTAAGTGTTGCCATCACATTGATTAAAGCTCCAATTAAAAATAAATTAAATCTTTTAGGAAATGAAATCTGCAAAAATATAATTTTCGGCACGTGCCTGTAGGAAATGAGACAAATATGAAATATTTTTTCTAAAAAATAAATTCAAGAAAAATTAATTTATGATCTTTTACACTCTCTATATTATTAATCCAATAAATCAGTTTTATTTTAAGGCAAGTTTTTTTAAATATGAACAGGATATCCATTCAAATCAGGGCCACACAGCTAATTTGTAAACCTTTACTAATAGACACAGATCTGCTAAAATGGTCTAAATGGAAAAAGATTATATTTTATGTAACTTGATTCAATAAATGCTTTAATAAATAACGAATTTTTGATTTTACATAAAGCTTCTGCTGTGGAAATCACGAATAACAAAATGTTCTTGAAACACTAATATTTTAAATAAAATTTCCAATCAACTAAATCAATCACTTAAACTGACTGATTTATGAAAATTTGAATATCCCTATTCAATATAAAAAGGATAATTTTAGATTTTCCATCGATCGTTTCAAAGAAAATACGCCAATCAGTGCGCAGGTTTCTCAAGATTAATTGGCCTAAGATTAAGAAAATGTTGAGTTTTTCTAAATTTTTAACATTCAAAACTTCATAAATAAGTCTTAGTTGATAGTGGAAAATAGAAACATTCATTCATTTAAAATTTGGTGTGTTCAGAATATTTTTCAGAATATGATACCTTACTGCATTAAATTTAGACTTCATAATTTTTGAAATATATTTATAGGCCGGAACAAAATATTATTATTGATTTCATTTCAATCCTTTTGAAAGCAAAACTAAAAACTGAATTTTATACTAAATCTGAGAAATTTTTGTTGAATTATTGTTTGAGATATTATATAAATTATGAAAAATATTTTGTAGTTCATATAAGACTTAAATACCGAGCGATTCTGTTTGCAATACTCATATTCAATAATAATAATAAATAAATAAATAAATAACAATAAAGATGATAAATAAAATAAAACGGTTGGTTTTATTAAAAAATATCTGTATATTAATTGCAATGTCATCATTTCCACTTTAAATTCATTTCATCATTTCCACTTCGCAGTTTTACCGGAAATGACAACAAATTAGCAAAATATATATAGTAAATTGAACGAAACGATCTAAACAACAGTATAAGTTTGGTATGACTATCAAAATTTGAAGATTAAAAATGTTTTATTTGAGAATCTATTATGAGACTAGTTACTTAAAATATTTAATTGAAAATTGTAGCGAGCGGTAATACTGGCGAACCGGCTGGTCGCCAAAGTCGGCTAGTGTATAAAATAAGATATAGAATGTTGCGATTGTTTAATTAGGGCAGGAAAAAATTTCAAACAAATTTGAATTTGAAAAAATAAGTATTTTTCATTTTTAAAGAAATTTTTGAATTTTTGGACTTTTATTTAAGATTGTGTTTATTAAACGCACATAGGGGAATAATTAAATATTTCAGATTAGTATATGCATTATTTTTTGAGAAAATTGACTTTGCTGAAAGAAACAGAGTAGTCAAAAAGCATATAAGTATTTTTTCTGTCGGTTAGAATTCATAGAACAAGAAGAAAAAAAATCGCATTATAAAAAAATTTATGATTTTAAATGGTGTCAAAATGGCAGATTTTCGAAAATGGTGAAAATTAAATATTAAAAAAAGGCTTACTTTTTATCGATTGACTTTCAAATGACATTAAAAAGTAGTTTTGATATATTTTGCGAGACTTATCTGCCACTAGAAAACGAATTTAATTCAACAATTAATAATCGAGACAAAATTTTAATTTCAAATTTAACCACTATTTAAAAAAAAAAATAACATTTGAAATTGTAGAGCAACACTTTTAGAATATGATTATCCCCCCCCCCACACACACACACCTCGAGAATTTGAACAGATAAAAAAATTACAGGCAATTTTTCGACCATTTTAGTTTTAATCTCCTCTCCCTCCTCTTCAGCAAAATTGAATTTTTTAAAAATTATTCAGATATTGATCTGAAATTTGTTCCAGTTATTCTTGTGTCACTTAAATGGAATTCAAATAATTCCGGCACAACTCAACAGAAAAAAATCCTCAACTTGAAATTAAAAAAGAAAAAAAAAATCTGACCAAATTAAGCTGTGATAACGTCTGACGATTTATTTTATTGGTCTTTTTAAAACCAACAATTTTTTTTCAATTGTTTCGCTCAGATTAAGGGGTTTCAGAACTCTTTAAAGCTCACATGTTGTTTTTTTGTTTTTTTTTTAAGAAAAAAAAGTATAGCATTAACAGTTTTGTTCTAAAATTTTAACGAAACTATCAAAACTCCCAAATTTATCGAGAAAAAACTAAAACAACGCCGATTAAATGTATACAAACCTTTTCTGCCAGAATGTTAAAACATACACAACCGCAGCATACCCGCAGTCAGCTTTTGATGCACGTAAGGACAAAAAATCTTAAAATTTCAATAGAAATGGAACAATTTAAGCTAACTAAGAGCACTGTCTGTGCTTTTAGGGGTTTTTTTAAAACTATTTTTTTATTTTAACGTTATTTTTCTCAAAATGAAACTCTTGCACAGGATTTCTCAAAAACTACATATCTCATTAATCTGAAATTTTATGTACATAATCAAAATAAATTCTTCTTTGATTTATCTATATCAATTTGATAAATTATTCACAGAAAAAGTTTTATATGGAGTTTAATTAGATTTTTTCTCAAAATTTCAATTTTTTAATAACTATATTTTAAAAATATTTTTTCAAAACGTTTTATAAAACAAAAGTAACAATTTAAGCTAATTGAAGACAGTTCTTATGACCCTGGAGCTTTTTAATTTACTTAACTTTATTTATTTATTCATTTATTTTTACAATTTTTGAACTTTAATGTTCTTTTTCTCAAAACAAAAAAAAATTAAGATTACGCGCATGATATCTCAAAAATTACTTATCTCATTGATGTAAAGTTTCCTGAACATGCTCAAAATAAGTTTTTATTTGATTCATATACCAATTTGTAGACATATTATTCACAGAAAAAGTTTTACATGAAATTTAATTGGATTTTTTTTTCTTAAAATTTCAAATTTTTTAAAATTTAGAATCGTGCGCAAAGTAAAATACTAATTTTTAACATCTTGCAACAATATCCAATTTCTATTTCTTTATAACTTGTTTAATTTTTTCTTCAAATAATGTAATTGTATATGAATATTACGATTAAATTTCTTAATTTCACATTTGTTTCATTTGTAAATAAGATGAGTTGGAAAAAGGATGGTTCTTTGCTTCCATGGGTAACTGTTAAAAGAGTCCCGAGACCCTTTTAATTATCATCTGATATTAATGGTTTTTATTTAAATGCAAAAAAACCGGTATTTCAATTTCCACCCTTCCTTTGCTTTTTATCCAGTCACATACCTGGATAATAATTTAGAGACCTGCTTTGTATAGTTCATTTAAACGAATAAAACTGATGCGAAATTCTTTTTCAACATTTTTATATTTTTCATAACAATCTAATTTGATTACATGGCGGTATACACATTTCAGTAGGTGTAATAATAATGCATGCAATGAAACATTTTATACAAAATTGATGGCGTTCTGCACTTTTATAATTCATTTTCTGTAGCTATCTGCAATAGTTTCAAGATTTAAAAAAAATAATTACGAATACATTATTCTATATTCATAATGTTCTGCACTTTTAAAATGGAATCCCCCTTCCATATGACATAGTAATAATAGATTTTTTTTTAAATTCTTAATTTCCAATATCGGTCGCAAGGGGTCCGCGATTAATGTCAAATAATAGTGCATGGCACATAATAATACCTTTCACATAACTGACCTTTATTAAAATGTCAACAGTTCGCTTTCATTTTTTTAATGTTATTTCTTTGTAAAAGGGTATAACTGTAGGGAATATGACAAATATTAGAAGAAAAGAGACATAATTTGATTCAGTAAACAGATCCTGAGCACATGTTTAATAAAAATAAATGTGGAGGCTAAGACTTCGATCCAGATGGACAAATGCTTCGCTCTGGTCAAACTGATATCATGCTAAATTAACAATATGAACACAGTGAAAAGTAATTTGAAGTCATGCATTAAAACATAACCCTTACAAATAAAAAAGAGAATGTGGGAGCATGGTGGTCTGAAAGATATACTGCATAACCTAGAGCTACGGCAACCTAGAAATTTGGTAAAAACATATTTTGAAAGGTGAGAATGAGTATTCCAGGGTTTAATCTTAATAAATGAAGATTAAACGAAATTTTGAAGCTTTTCCTTGACAATTTCAGAAAATATTACACCACAAATATCATTTATACAGCATTTGAAAATTCAAAACGTATATTTTAAAACAATACAAAACCTTGTTGTAAAAAAATTCAAATAATTTTGATTCCAATTGAAAATTTTGTATTCTAAAGTTCTCTTAACTATATTAATAACCCAAGTTTAATGATTTGCTTCCCTACTCTTTTTTTTCTAGGTTTTGAATAAGTTTCATCTCATAGCATTGTTTTAATCGTTTTTCTTTAGTTTTAATTTTATAGCAAACTATAGTTTTAATTTCAAAACCAAGCAATGATGAAAATCTTTAAAAGTTTGTATATTTCTAAACATTACTGATCTTTCGCCCATAGTATAATTGAATGTGTAAAATATATTATTGCTCTTTAAACTCGAAACTATTTCTCCTTAATTCAGTGCATTACATTTTTTTACTGTAGTAGCAAACAAAAATTCTACACTTTTTCAGATATTATAAAAGTTAAGAAACATACTACACAAATAAACTCCACTAAATGATCTCACTTATCATCCTTATATCTTATCTTATATCTTAATCAGCATAATTATCCTTATATCTTAATCAGCATGTTCCGATCTGTAAACAAATTGTCGGGTTACTTGAAATTTAATCCATTTCTCGTTTACGATTTAAAAATTTCAGAACTGATTGATTCAGGCATTGAATTCTAGAATTATATTACACTAGATTTTTTTTTAAAATCTTTACTGGCTTGTGATGCTTTTTAAAGGCATAAAATTCAAAGTAAAATCTTTTAAACTGAGGTGAAATAATAGAATAGATTAGAATATAAACGGCTTCGAAAAGAATAACGTATAATTTAATTTAAAGAATATGTGTGAAAATCTTTCTCTGCATACTTAAAAGATTTCAAAAAACAATTTCCATCATTTCTTTGTTTCCTTTCTGTCTTAAGTTTCTCAAAATATGAAGGACAGCTTCAAGAGTTAAGTTATATGATTACTTTGTTTTATTAAACATAGTTCATTTATAGTTATTAAATTTTTATCTTTCAATTTCTACAATTTTAAGTATATTTGAGTAATAACGACTAAATATGCGTGCCCATCAAGACTATAAAAAATTTGTTTAAGAAATAAAATATGTATAAATTTCATGTATTTATTCATTCATATTCTTTACACTGTGAAAGCATATTAAATTTGAAATAGTCTAAATCTTTCAAAATGCCAGGGAACATTTTTTTAATGTACATAAGAAGAAAAAATAAGGCTCATCAAAATAATTTTAGCAAAACGCTCATTTTTACCTGAAAATTAGATTCTTTCAATAATCAAGTAAACTTGAAATAATTTATAAAGGAAAAAAGGCAGAATTTCCCCACTCTGAAAATTTATAACGCTTGGAATTTAATCTGATTTCGCTCATTTCATTATCTAATAAAACGGACTTCAAATCTCACACATTCGGAAGACCACAACACATTTAAAGTTCAGTTTTCAACACAGTAATAAATGAAGACTGGACTGTGAATAAAACTACATGTTGTGATCCAGAGTCCTTTTGTACGCATCCCCTCTTTTTCGCAAAAATTTTTCCCTCCGCACACGGTCCATGCTCGGGATTTCATTAGGGGCACCGGGCAACGTCATTTCGGATTTTATTGATCGCCGTCACATGGCTTGGCAGTTAAATTTATATTATTACTTGAAAATCGATGCCCAGCTCCGCAGTCGGCTATACAACGTTTCAACTTAGGAGGGGGAAAGAATCGGGAAAAATAGTTTTTACAATAATATTCTATTTTCGGAATTCGATGCCAAGAGCACGGTCACAGTGTTTCACGAGCATGCGCCAAGTATATGACATCCGCAATATTCGATTTATGGGAAATATAGTTTGCATTTAATATGCAGAATAAATCTGTTCAGAAATGTCCAGTATTTAAGAATGTTATAAAAGTGGAATCATTTGTGCGTTATACTACGAAAGCAGTTACAATTTTCATTTCAAAAATGCAAATAATTAATCATGACTCTGAAGAATGAAATGTCTTGTTTTTTCTGTGAATCTTTCATCAGAAAAAGAGAGTACATCTTTTATTATTTCACATACAACAATCAGGGGCAAATTTCAAAAGAACTTATACAGTTTATTAAATTAGAGAAATTCCAAACCAGAACCGATGTCTTTCTATTTATAGACATCGATTAGTTAGACACTTTTGATACCTTTATCTGACGATTTGTTAGAAGCTCTTTACAAACAATGGCATTTCAAGTCATTATGGGATACAATTTCTACCATATTCGCATTAAATAATATGAATACTTTTTGATGTTTACTATTCGAACAAAGGTAATTATAATCTTTTTTAAATTATTTTATATAAATACCTTTTTTATTTTTTCTTTATTATAATTTTCTGTAATTAATGGAAATAAAAATTAGTATAAATTAAATTGCTTCAAAATAGGAAAAAAATGTTCGTAAAAATATGTCTAATTCATATAGGTAATCCAAACAAATAATTCAGTACTCGAAAGTATCATCACTTTCCAAACTAATGGGTACTTAATCATAATAATGAACATCAATATTTTTCATATAATTTCTATACATAACAGCTATAATTACGTAGCAAACACATTATAGCAATATTTTCAACATATATTTAAAGATACATTCGTTCTTCCTTAATTTTATGTAGAGTTCGTAAAGAAATCCAGAAAATCTAATTTTTTGATATTCACTATTGTGAAAGTGTGGGACACGAAAGTTTATAGAGAAATAAAAAAGTTCCCTTTATCTTATAAAAAAATACTTTTTTTAACCACGAAATATTGTTAATAAGGTATTTTAACAAATTGTTCCATAATTTTGTTTAAAAATTTGAATTACAGTGACAACTATTCGATAAATATCAACACCATGTAAAAATAATACACCGTAATTTCAGGTGGAAAGCTTTTCTGAATTTTCAAGCAGGGGGAGAAGGGGGGAAATCAGAAAAATTAAATCCTATGCTTTCTAAAATTTTTAATATAATTTTTCCTTTTCGCTATAAGCCATTTCAGAAATAAATGACAGAAAATGCATAAATGATACATAAGGTACCATCGCAGTCATAAAAGATATTTTGAATGGAAGAAATAAAGATACTCTGAAATTTGGATGATATTAAATTATACTGTCGGAATTTTGCTATTTTCTATGATTATGAATTTAAAACAGCAGTGAAGTCATAACTATTAATTTCATATTCCACCTCTAAATTACATGGCTGCAGACAGAAAAGTAAAACATTTTTTATAACAGTTACATGGTGATAAGGCAAATTTAAAAGCACTTTATCAATACTTTGAATTAGCATATACAAACTACTAATATTTCTTTCCTGTTATTGAAGAAAAATTTTAACCACTACCTATAGAAACAACTTGAATTAACAATATTTATAAAACCAACTAGTATCAGACAAACTTTATAAATTTTTAGAGAATAAAAAATATTTTCAATTACTGTTAGAAACTAAAAAAAAAAAAAAGTTCTGAGGCAATAAAAATTTGTGTAAATAAAACATTAAAGTGATGCATCGTTCTTAAAAGGTGAGTAAAGGCACAATTCAAGTGCAAAGGATTAAGTCCTAACGCTTTTGGGTTATCGCATTTACATGCAAGAGTTTACATAAAATTTGACATACATCTACAATTACATACTAAATTTATGTGCCAAATTTTGTCTGCTCAACTTTTTCAGTTACGATAGTTATTGTATTCACCTGTACTCGGACAACTAGCCAGACCTTTTGCGAATGAATTTCGTACAGAATTTAACAGAAATCTGCAAATTTGGCGTGAAATCCATATACCAAATTTTACCCGTCTAGTTCAAAGGACTTTTGATATCGTTTTTATAGATAAGCAGAACAGACAGATAAAAACAACCAAAAATGTGTTTTTCAGTGCCAGGGTCTGAAATGCAGATTCGGCAGAATCTCGAGTCCGAATTTTTGATGATTAATAATACTTTTTTCTTTATATAATTCGTTCAGGAGAAAATATAAATCTATCACAAACTTAATACAATTTACTTGTATTGCACAAGGTATAAAATTAATAAGAATAAAACATCATAAACGATGGGATTCTTTCTCACTTTTTGATTTCTTTTTTTTTTTTTTTCACGCGTTTAGTTTCTGTTTAATTGCTTTCTACATCGGAAGAAAAAAAGTTTTTAAAAATTGACTTGTAATTATTATTACATTAACTTGAAACTAATGTAGCCTCCCTTATGTAAGTTACATATCATTAAAGAGAAATTCAGAGAAATCTTCCCCCAACTCTGTAAATATATCAAATGAATACAAAGAATATAGAAAGAATTCTTAAAATAGATAATTATCAAAGCAGGCATCTTTATAAATCAAATAGATGATATCCAACTTTTTGGTACAGAAACACAAAACTAAGAAAATTTTATACAGTTTTGTTATATTAAAGACTCGTTTAGAAGCAACACTAGGGCTACTTTGGGGCAGACTTCATAATTTTGAACGATACAAACGACACTTGAATTGGCAATTCTCTCTCCAAACTTTAATAAGATAGACAA
>JAPMOR010009588.1:18508-39013 GCA_026543865.1 Argiope aurantia | reverse complement strand
TTTTTTTATCTGGATAAATGAAGCAAATTAATCTGCAAAGAATCGATCCATTTTCATTATAAATGCATCTTTGAAGTTAAGCTGCAGAGTATGTAATATTTCGTTCAACTAATTCCTAGAATAATTATGTTTATATATCTGCAGGCAAAAAAAAGAAAAAGTACTTATTTTGTTATTCGTTTTTGGATGTTTTTTTTAAAAGATTATGAAGATTATGAAAGATTTTAATCATCATAAGTTTACTTGATGGATGATTGTAGCAGTTGCATTACACTTATCTTCTCTTTTGGATACTAGATGGCGATACCTGATTAGGCCATCCCATAATGCATTGCGATTGTAATTAAAAGATGTGACGCTGAACTGTGAAGCGCGCGCGTAAATGTCTTGCCTTTGTGTTTGTAATTGTTTAGTGTGTGAATGTGATTATTAAAGAAATGTTTCCTACAACATTCGTCCTGTTGCTTCCTGCATAGATCATAATAATCTACATACCACCACATGATTAAAATTATAATCAATCTCCTATAGATCAATTATATTGAAAATTTCTAAATATTTCCGGCATGATACTTATTTATAAAAACAGCAAGAATTTCTAATTTTTGAAGATTGATGAGAAATCTCTATAAATCGAAATATCATAAAAATATATTTAACCGATGGGAGTCTTCACCCTCAAATGCCGTATATTCGTACATAATATTGTTTTATGTTGAAATTGAGAATATAGTGAGAATGCGATTGGAAATTTCTTCCCTCCTTGACCAATAGAAACTAAAGTTTCATACCGTGAAAATAGAAAATACTGATTCCAAAATCACTTACTGAATTTCATTTATTTTACTTCTATTATTTTTGACCTATTGCCTTTATATATCCATAAATAGACAAACCAACAGACATAACACCGCTTCATGTGCCTGCAACTATAACCTACTGGTTATTTAAACAGTATAGAGCATAGGTTCCCAAAGTGGTCCAGGTGGACCCCCAGGGGTCCATAGGAGACCACACGAGGGTCCACGCAGACATGAAAAGAAAACAGGGGTTCACAAGTTGTAAGTGGGGGTCCACGAAAAATTTTCTGTTTTTCATAATAAAGAACAAAAATTTTGGCTTGGATTTACCTATCAACGTAGACAGGTAGCATCATTCACTAGGTAGGTACTCAAAAATATTCGAGACTCAGTTCAAACACAGAATTGAATAGAACAATAGATAATAGTACAAGTGTGCTATTATCTATTGTTCAAGTATTCAGAATACGCTCAACATTTAAATACCCTGCATGATGACTTCAAAAATAGATTTAAAGATATTCTGACGATGGAAATAACACCGTGGATCATAACCACATTTGATGAAAAGGAAGATGCGAATGTGGTATTACAAGAGGAGCTACTTTAGAAAAGCACCAACGAGGAACTGAAGGTGAAATTTAAAAAAGGCTATCAAACATTTTGGCTGCAGGCAGAAATCCCGAAAAATATTCTGGGCTGTGGGAAATTGCGAGAAAATTTTTGATAGCGTTTCCCTCATCATTTCTTGTCGAAAGAAGTTTTAGTGCCGTTACCAACCTGTTAACGAAAAAAAGGAGCAGATTGAACATCACAGAGTGAGGAGATTTGAGATTACTTCTTACAAAACTGAAGCCAAATATTGATAATTTGCTGTCAATTCATCAAGTACATCCATCTCATTAAAAGTATGACTATTTTTTATTGTTGATTTACATTTTAGAGTTCATTGTGGATTTTTTTTTTGTCAATTGTTGCTTTTTTGTAATAATAAATGTTTATAATTTTGTATAACCACAAGAATTATTTTAATAAATAGGACACAAGAAAATGTGCTACTTTTTTTTCCTTCTTAACACCCCCAATTTAGGGTGACATTTTTTAGGAGTTTTGGGAATACAGTAGAAATGTAGCAGCAGGGGGTCTACCAAAAATAGTAAAACTTTGAAAGTGGTCCACGAGAAAAAAAAGTTTGGGAACCTCTGGTGTAGAGGGATGAGACTCTTTATGACTTCATTATGAGGTAGAAGAAAATAATAGACGAGTTTCAGGAACAGTTATTTAATTATTTTCTGAGTCTCACCTTTCACAAGACAACAAGAACACGAAAAAACACGACACTCACTTAGAATACAATTTAATAATCTAATAACAGTTATTTATGCTTTACTGAACTATCACATTTACATATCAGCTGTGGTTATCAGATAGACAAATTCAAACATGATTCCGATTAAATAACTATATTTAAATATCAAGTGAAGCGATTATCTCAAAGCAATGATACAATGCTTAGCATTATATGCAGAATGTCTCAGCATCTCGGTTATATACTTCTAGGAAGGTTATCATACACCTAAATGACTCAGAATCACTTAGCAGTTTTCGGTCAGAAATGTTTATTAGACGCGGTAGATGGCATTACACATGCGCGATATTACCTATTATTTTCATTACTGGAAACGTCACGTTAACAGAATGTGTATCCCTTTCCCACATATAAATATCAACATATCGATCGAAGACGTTATCTAAACTTTATGTTTACGTTAACGTTACTTTCATGTTACGTTTTTTTTAATTCAAAAAAATGATTCAATATTCATTGGCTCGTTCTTTTTTTATTTTATTGAGAAATAAATTTGGAATAAATGGAGGGCGTTTATTTTTTATTCTAGTCAAACTGTATAATGTATTTTGAGTCAATCGTTAAGATGCTTTTCACAATTTTAACATGAGCCATGCGTTTTGTATTTAAGGTCTGCTGACGTTAATTTTGATTTCATTGCCACATCATAGAATAAGGATCATGTTCTCTTCAATGTAGACAGCTGGGATGTCGTTGGTTATGATCAATTAATCTAGTTATGGAATGCCGAAATGATGCTCAGGAATCCCGCATATGTGTAACTCTGTCTACCATGTCTCGCAAACATTTCCAAGTTGTCTAGGAAGGTTATAATTCTGGTGCCGATACCACCTATTGTTAAGTACGCGATACAATATTGATTTGGAAATCAAAGTTATTTTATAAATTAATTGCCGAAATTCCTAATAAATATCCACCACAATTTTCGAAATTTAATCTCGATGTGTTTTTTCGAACTCTTGTAGATCTAAGACCTACAGATTCATCAAACTCTTGAGATCGAATTTCTTAATTTTCTAAATATTTTCTCTTTGTATATTTCATATGTGTGCAGGGGAAAGGTAATGACTATTTGCAGAGCTACATCTACATACTATGTTATCCTTATGATATATGATATCCTTACAAAAGGAAAGGAAATGGCTATTTACAGAGCTACATATACATATTATGATATCTTTATGATATAATATCCTTACGAAGAAAAAGGCAATCGCTATTTGCAGAACTGCATCTACATATTATGATATCATGATATATGATATCCTTACGAAGGGAAAGATAAGGGCTAGTTGTAGAGTTAATCTACATACTATGATATCCTTACGAATAATGATATATCCTGTGTTAAAAAGTAAAATTAATCTTCTAGAGAAATGTTCTGTATTTTTTCAATTTCAAATTTAATGAAGTTGTCGTCTTTTTCCTTCTGAATCCTGTTGAAATTCGGAAAATAAATAAATATTGACATTAAAAGATTTACTTTGCGCTGAAGTAATTAAAATGATTGTTTGAGCTGCCAAAATCACCAAATGCAATCACAAATTATATATAACTTATGTCAAAGATCCACATTCAAATGACTTGGTTAAAACATTCTTGAGAAAAAAAAATGTATTCAATTATTTTTCAAAGATATTTATGTTTATGAAGAATGCAGCATGAAATTTTGTTTTGATCATTCTTCTGAAATTTTCTTCGTTGTGAAAATTTTTCTAAGAAACAATAATACAGTTAATTGCATCTTTGAAACCTTTAAATCAGTTCTCAACCAACTAAAGTCTATTTTAAATCGACTAAAAAGCTAAAAAATGATGTTATCGTCAAACTCAAATCTTCAAATCATATTTAATGTAAAATAGTATTCATATAAATTAAAGTAATTAAAATAGTGGCACGTTAAATTTATTTCGATTAGCTATCGTTTCATCAGTTATTCATATTTTTGCCTGATTTATAACCGGAATGGAATGTCACACATATTATGTGATATGATCTTACTTGTTATAAATGCTGTCAAAGAAAAGCACCGAAGGTGTTTATTTTCTGCAGAATATTAATTTATTGACAAAATTGATTTATTTACAGCTCTTTTTATTAAGCTGTTTTTGTCGCAGAGAATGATTTATGTTTATTTGAATTAATTATCAATTTTAAAAACAAAACTGACCCTGATAAGAAAGAAATTTATTTATTGCTGTAATTTAAAGTGATAGCAGAATAACAGCAATGAAAAATTTGTGTTTTGACGTCGGAATGTTCGATTGAAGTGATAATTAATAAAGCTAAAGTGATATCATTTTTTATTATTTTTTTAATTGCATAGTTATTCAATCCTGATTATAGAAGACTATAACTTTCTTATAAACAATGATAGAAAAAAAGTTTGAAAACAATACACATAAAGGTAGCTTATAATTTTGTTTGAACACCTGTTGTTTTATGTGGTTCTTGGTCTCATGAGCAACAGCAAATTATAATGCATTTCACAGTTTTATTTGAACACATGTTGCTCTATGTGATTGTACTTGGTCACATAGGCAAGTGGTAGTATATTTCATAGTTTTGTTTGAGCACATATTGCTCTATGTGATTACCCTTAATGACCTGAGCAACAGCCATGTAGTAATACGTTTCACAGCTTTGTTAGAGCATATATTGTTCTATGTGATTACCCTTGATGACATGTGCAACAGCTATGTCGTAGAACATTTCACGGCTTTGTTAAAGCACATATTACTCTATGTAATTACTCTTAGTGACCTGAGCAACAGCCATGTGGTAATATGTTTCACATCTTTGTTAGAGCACATATTATTCTATGTGATTACCCTTGATGACATTCGTAGAACATTTCACGGCTTTGTTTGAGCACATATTGCTCTATGTGATTACCCTTAATGACCTGAGCAACAGCCATGTGGTAATACGTTTCACAGCTTTGTTAGAGCATATATTGTTCTATGTGATTACCCTTGATGACATGTGCAACAGCTATGTCGTAGAACATTTCACGGCTTTGTTAGAGCACATATTACTCTATGTAATTACTCTTAGTGACATGAGCAACAGCCATGTGGTAATACGTTTCACAGCTTTGTTAGAGCACATATTGTTCTATGTGATTACCCTTGATGACATGTGTAACAGCTATGTCGTAGAACATTTCACGGCTTTGTTAGAGCACATATTACTCTATGTAATTACTCTTAGTGACATGAGCAACAGCCATGTGGTAGTACTTTTCACTTCTATGGGAAAAACTTTCTCTATATCTTCAGTTCGTTCACTCTTCAACCTGCAGGATTCATTAATGCAAGGTTTGCAGTATATCATAAAGAAATGAAGTCAAAGGGATTAATTTCCGAAGATTTATATAGCCACATGCAGAGTTAACATGGGGATATTCAACGGACACAATATCTGGCGTAGAATGAATTCTCTTTTATATTTGCGACCAAAGGTCTCTATAGTACAGTATTTGATGTAAAATGGATACTATAGAAATGTTTCCTGAGTGACCAAGAAAAGTCTCATGGAGAAGTTATTAAATATGCAAACAAAATTTGAAGTTTCCTTCTTCATTCATTTTTGTTAAGGATGCTCTAAAACAGAATCTGATAAAAATTAATTTCAGAAAATTTAGATACCCACATACAGAACGAACATTCTGGTATCGAACAGGCATCGAAAGCTGCGATCATGTTTCACAATATCTACCATGAAAGGGTATAGATGCTATTCATACTATCACGTAGATATTCTAGTGTTGAACTCAATGACGCACACAAGAAGTAGAGCTAAACCAATTTATTAACTCAACTCTGAACTGAGAATACAGTAACTGACAAATCTTCTGCTTTTATTCAAGCAGAGAAAGTTCCAGAATACTCTTCTGGAGACACTTAGAAAAGTCCAGAACACTTGTCTGGTAAACTGAAGAAATGTCCAGTATCTTCTGGAACATTAATAAATAAATGAAAACATAAAATCAAGGAATTAAGTATTTACATATACTATTAATCGCATTGTCTCTAGCGGGATTCGAACCCAGGTCTCTTGATCATGAGACCAGTGCCATGACCATTCGTCCATGTAGATTCGACTGTCGTTCTTCAATGTGGCAATACTATAAAAAATCCTATGCAGTACCCGTCCCCGTCCCTTTGTATAAAGATTATTAAAATAAATCTATTATTCTCGGGTGTCGGTCGGTGATCCTATTCCTGTTGACAGGTACTGATATTCCTAATAAAATGTATACTTAAACTGAATTTAAAGCATTCATGTCTTCTTAAATCCATCAATCCAATCTTCAATCCATCTATCAATATTTACTGTTGCATTTTTTTTTCAGCTTACCCCCTGAAATTATTTCAGATATCCCTGGGTATACACATTCCCTATATTAAAAAATCCTGACTGACACAATCAATATTTAAAGCTTCCTTTTCCACATCGTTTGCGTTGCTATTGACGCGATTGTTTTTAAACCTAAAATGTGTTGCTTTTTATTTTTTTTGAAAAAAAATGTATGTGTTTTGAAACATTATTTAAAAAGTTTCTGAAATATTTTTTCGTGATTTTTTTTAAATGGTTACATTACGAATTAAATAATATCCCAGTGACGCAAATCACATTACAACAATTCTGCAATAAAAATAAAAGCCCCTCTTTACCAATATATTTTTTTACAAAACAAAACAAAAAATTTTATTGTATTTTTAATGGTAGATTTATTCATACAATAGCCATATTGGTATTTTTCCAAGCTTCCAATTTTAATCTCATTCTACTATCACTTTTCTACAAATTTTAATCAAAAAGCATTTGAAAAAGGATTTCCAAACCCTCATCGCTACCTTATGGAACAATCATATGAAGTTTATAATTGGAAATGAAAACGTATAGCCAAACAATGCATTATAGGGTTAATAATCCCGTATAAATAAGAAATTATGGAAGCTCGATTCCCCCCAAACATACAATTAAAATAAATAATTACGAATTATTTAGAATCTGTGTAAAGCGTTTCATGAATTTGATTGAATCAAATTACAGTACACTACCAGTTATCCGGTTCGCGACTACCCGACTTATGTGTTATCCGATCTAGTTTTCTTTTATCGTTATTAAAGGAGGAAGCCAAGGTGTTGCATTGGAAGAGGGCGTATGCTGAGATCGTACCATGTGTCGTGTGCAAAATACAAGTGGTGACAAGAAAAGAGCAGCGTTTTGCTCGTTGTCTGTTTCGTTAATGAGTACAGGACCTCAATTAATGACGCTGTTCCTGATTATCACTGTACAGTTCGTACGCCGGCGTCCTGGCATAGGGGTCGCGCGTCTTCCCCGTGATCTGACGTCCCAGGTTCGAGTCCTGGTTCGGGCATGGCTTGTTCTTCTTCTGTGTTCGATCTGTGAGGTGTGTGAATGTGCCCCTCCTCCCCCCCTGTAAAAAGGGGTTGTGCAAGAAAATGTGACGCATGAAGTAGCTAAGTCGTACTCTTGGCCCTAGTTGGCGCTACTGAAAAAACAAGAGACACTCACTCGGCGTAAATCGCTGACAGATAACTGTCAGCAGGCTTGCAAAGTGCCATAAGTCACACATACACACACAACTGTACATACAATGTTCATAAATTCACATTCTACGTGGTTTGAGATGAATGGAGGATTTAGTACTCAATAAACAGTGAGAAAATATGTATTAAAACAGTGAGTTTTTGTATAAAAATTCTGTCTTCTTAGAACACCGGCCTTTTTGTCGTCCGGTCTGACCTTCCACAACATTAGGCGGAAGTCACTCGGGGGAGTGTACTGTAGTTTTCTAAAAAGAAATTGATATTCCTATAAAAGCAACATCAATGCAATACATAAAAAAAATCCGTTCGATATTATCAAATAATTATTATTAAAAGAAAAAAAAATATCCCATGAATATTCCATCTTCTACGTAACACTCTTTCAAAAAAATCCTTAAGACGAATAAATTATTAAAAAAATGCACTTTTGTGGTAAAGTATTTTTTTTCCCTTTCTCGCTCTATTCTTAGCATTGTATATTTAAGCGTATGGAAAAAGAAAGTACTCTCTTTCAAATTCGAAAGCAGTTAAGGTGCAAGCAGGTAAATTTTTTTTGATGCAGTATTCTTTTCACACAAAACTGCCGCTCTCACGCCATTTCATCATTTGTAACGGAAACGGTGTTACTTCAGGTCCATTAACCTTATTTTTTTATTGCAGAAGCACATTCATTACTTAAAAATTGAAATATACTTGTGGGATTCCCAAAATTCCGCGCCACAAATTATGTTGCTCCACTTTACGGTTGTTTCCTTTTTTTGTTGAGCTTTATTCCCGTTTATAAAATAAATAAAAAAACTCAGGCTAAAATTAAGGGTGTTTGTTTTCTTTTCAATTTTTCATTTACTATACATAAATTCAAAGTTGTTTACGAATTGTGTACGGATTTAATGAAAAATTATTTTGAAATTATATTTAATTGGTATGGAAATTGCATTATTTTGTTCTCATAGTGTCTTTCGTGTTTCCCTGGCGAGATTTACGTTATTTTCTAGGTACTACCATATATTGAAATTTCTTAACTGTCAGAAAGAAATTGGATGTATTGGCTTCTTTTTTAATGTTTCAAATTGCACTGACAAAAAATTTAAAGCAACGGAAGACAAAAATAGTAATTAGAAATGATATGAATTCCTAAGATTTAAAATTTAGGATTAAAATATTAAATAGAATGTTTTTTTAAAAATAATTAAAACGCTTTTTTTTCCGGAAAAATACTGATTACTAATATCTATATACTATATCATTTAATCATTTTCAGTTTTTATGTCGATTTCATAATGTATTTTTAAGAAATTATGACATTTACAATTTACTTAACATTCTTCTTTCAAACCTTTGTAAATCATTATTTAATATTTCTTTTTGTTCTGACATCAAATGTCGATATATAAAAATATTGAATGATGATTTGTATCTAGCGAAATTTGGCAAAGTCTTGTCACACTCTCCCAAGCCTACTAATGTGTCAGGAAGTCTAGATATAGCCAAACATATAGAAAAAAAAATTATTTCCAACATTTCAAGTGAAGCTTAAATTAATGGTTTGTTAATCTATTAACAAATCATTTTTAAACAACACAAGGACTATTCTGAAATGAATCTCGCAATTTTAAACTTTGGTCATATTATGATGACGATTTTCAATCGACACTCCTTTTCTAAACTCCCACTTCACGCTAGGAGAACATTTGAGGTCGAACAGATTTAATGTGCATCCATACTCTTAATCGGCATTTCTTCGATGAAATTGGGTTTCAAATCTGCAGTCCTCTGACTTTGAAACCGCATAGACCATTGCATCAGACCATAACTTTAATGAAGAAAGGTTGTGGGAAGATTCACGCGTACCAGAAAATTCTCCTCTCTTATATAATAATTTTTTTTAAACCAAAATCTCTTCGATTTAATTACGCTACAGATGTGCCTCTGAGTTACTCCCGTATCAAATCATCATATTTTAAACATGTAATTAAAATAACTAAAATTAAATTATAATTAAATTTAAAACATCCATATTAACTATCCAAATAATAATTAAAATGCGTAAACATATCAAATCTAAAGGGCTTAGTTGAATCTTGCGAAGACACATTCTTCAAATAGAATGTGTAAACTAGTTTGGAAGAAGAGAAAATTTCTCAGAGGGAAATTGGTCATTTCATTCGCCTGAATAGTGCAGCAACGCATATCTATCAAATAATACGACTATAGTTGCTAAGATAGTAAAGTTAAAAAAGAAGACAAGTGTTGATTTGTTGATTTATACGTATCTCAACTGAACTTTTGCTTTTGTGTTTTGTGGTGTTTATTTATTGTAACTATTAAACGACTTTATCAAACGGTTATAATTATAGCAACTAAGTACAAATTTATGGATGCAGAGGAAATTACTAAATAGAGAGAATATTACAGATTTTTAAAATCTATACTTATAATAAAGCTCAATGTGTGTGTGTGTGTGTGTGTGTGTGTGTGTGTGTGTGTGTGTGTGTTGGCGCTCTACAGACCAGACCATTCAACCTACAGCTACCAAATTTGGCACGTGTATACCTTGGAGGCCGGGAATGTGCACCTGGGGGTTATTTTTTCGAATTTTTAACCAGAATTTTATTTATTTAAAAATTAAGAGAAATTTTGACGTGTTTCTGCTATAACTGCCGAAAATATTACCGCACAAAAAAGATTTTTACATGAAGTTAAAGATAAAAAATTTATCTTTTAAATGATACTACTGTTTTAATCTTAAAGTTAAATTTCTATTTTTAATGAATTTTTAAATAAATATTTTAACTATGTTTTTCAATAATTTTTTTCGTCAAAAATAAAAATGAGGATTAAGCACGTTTCGCATTCCTGAGAAAAAAATAGCTTTTTTCAAAGTGTTGCCATCACATTGATTAAAGCTCTAACTGAAAATAAATTAAATCTTTTTGGAAATGAAATCTGCAAAAATATAATTTTCGGCAAGTGTCTGTAGGAAATGAAACAAATATGAAATATAATTTTTTCTAAAAAATAAATTCAAGAAAAATTATTTTATGATCTTTTACACTCTCTATACAGGGTGTTTATTCAGTCCCGGATGCATTTTGATATTTAATGACTCATAAAATAATGAAGATGTAAACAAACTTATGGCATTTATTGATGGAATAACTCATATATTTTAATTTTCAGGTTTGAATATTTTTACTTTTGTAAATATCGTCTGCGCGTGTTTTTAATTTCGGATAATTTCATTTTCCAGTCTAAATATCTGTACTTTTCTAAATATCGTCTGCTTATTAATTGCATTTTTCTCTCTTTTGTTTTTGGCAACTATTGAAATGTTATGTTTACTTTTGATGTGTTTGTTCTATGTAGTACTTTTGTATGTGATGTTTTATTCGATCGGATATTAAGGAGAATGCATACACCACAAGGGAAAGCACAGATTTTATGGTGGTCATAGAGTTAATTTCCAATCAACTAAATCACTGAATTTTAAGAGTTAATTTCAAATCACTTAAACTGACTGATTTATGAAGATTTGAATATCACGATTCAATAAAAAAAGGATAATTTTAGATTTTTCATCGAACGTTTCAAAGAAACTACGCCAATAAGCGCGCAGGTTTCTCAAGATTAATTGGCCTAAGATTATGAAAATGGTGAGTTTTTCTAAATTTTTAACATTTAAAACTTCATAAATGAGTCTTAGTTGATCGTGCAAAATAGAAACATTCATTCATTTATTTAAAATTTGGTGTGTCCAGAATATTTTTCAGAATATGATACTTTACTGCATTAAATTTAGACTTCATAATTTTTGAAATATATTTATAAGCAGGAACAAAATATTATTATTGATTTCATTTCAATCCTTTTGAAAGCAAAACTAAAAACTGAATTTTATACTGATTCTCAGAAATTTTTGTTGAATTATTGTTTGAGATATTACATAAACTATGAAAAATATTTTGTAGTTAACATAAGACTTAAATATCGAGCGATTCTGTTTGCAATACTCATATTCAGTAACAATAATAATAATTAATGAATAACAATAAAGATGATAAATAAAATAAAACGCTTGGTTTTATTAAAAAATATCTTAATATTAATTGCAATTTCCTCATTTACATTTTTAATTAAAGTTGAAGTTTTACTGGAAATGGCAACAAATTAGCAAAATATATATAGTAAATTGAACGAAACGATCTAAACAATATAAGTTTGGTATGACTATCAAAATTTGAAGATTAAAAATGTTTTGTTTGAGAATCCTTTAAGAGACCAGTTACTTAAAATATTTAATTGAAAATTGTAGCGAGCGGTAATACTGGCGAACCGGCTGGTCGCCAAAGGCGGCTAGTAATATATAAAGTGAAAACAAATTTTCTTCTTGCAGAAAAGTTTTTAAAAATTTACAAAAACATTGAATCGAGATTAAATACACCCAATTTTTTCCAAAGTGATCTTTGAAATCCCAAATAATTCGTAGAATGGTCCTAAAACTTTGTCATTATCTCCTTATAAAAGGTATTTAAATAATGTTTGAAGAAAATCAAACATGTAAGAATGTAGAGTTGGGGAGTATAAAGAAGCCTTGAAGTTTATTTGACTCCAATGGTTATAACATTATTATAAATTGCAGAATTACTTCAACTGATTTTAAAAATTTAATAGGGTCAAACTATACTTTATTTATCATAGAATTGGATAATAAATGAGGTAGTGTATATAATATGTATTTGCCCCCAAACTGCTCTTTTACAACATAAATCATGAAAATTTTAATCCAATTAAAGCAACAAAAGATAAGCAAAAAACAGTCCTTTCGTTGACAAAAAAATGCAAAGTATAGCTTGTAGAATGATAGAAAATTAGTAAAACTGTAATTACATACAATGTGCTAATGTATACGAGGTTTTTATATTCGTCTAAGTTATTGCACAAAATAACTTGGATGGATATATTTTTGCGTCGAACTGCGTGAATTATGCTACATTATTGTGATTTAGGCGTTAAGCATTAATTCCCACATTCTGGAGGAATCTAAATAAGTTAAAAAAAACGTTGAATAAAGTTATTTCAGCAATTAAATAGCTGTTACAATTTACATCGAATTTTTGCTTCCAAATGCTAATATTCAGAAAAATTTTCTTTGGGTTACTTTTTTTTGTATAAAGTATACACAGAAGAAAGCGCTCTAATCGTCTAAAAAAATTCAGTCTCGAAAACTTTCATAAACCTCGACGTTTTAAGCCTTAGACCACTCCAATTTTAAGAAGAAGAAAAGAAGCCAGTCACAAATTTTTGGAATTATATCATCCTGTGGATACGGTAAGTAACTGAAAAATACATTAAGCCAAGTGGTTGAAATTTGTATGTAAATATTATTGAAACCTATGCCAACTTTTGGATTAGGACTTTGGCGTAAATGTATTTTAATATTTATTTTATTTTATTTTATTTATTTATTTTATTAAAAAAATATTTTATTTTCTTCCCAATGTATAAATGTATGCAGACCTGAGGAAAAACACCATATTTATAAAGAATAACTTTACAGGTTTGTTGATATTCGTAAATACTCATTTACTCGCTAAATAAAAATATTATTCACATTTCTAAATACTGCATTAATTTGCATTTGTTTACCACAAGGGCTATAGCTAGATTATAGAGATAAAAAGTTGTCGTTGAAGTAAGTATGCTCTCGCTTTTCTGGATATTATAGAAATGCACCATAGAAACATTTTTAACAACGGATCATAGCTTTGACTGAATATTCGTCGCAAACATCCTTCCTAACGGAAGTGATTATGCTTCAATCACTAAAATTACTATTCGTGGGGGAGGGATCAAATCGGGGGAGGTTGATTTTAGGATTGTTGTTCTTATTTGAAAATAACACGTTTCTATTCTTCCAATGAAAATATTCGATGCATTTGTATCCTCTTTTTAGTGACTATAAGGAAGAATAAAAGTTTCAAAAACTGTGAAAAATGAAAGGATCTAATATCAAGGTATAGATCTGAAAGAAGTGTTTTTTTTTCTTTGTGAGTTTAGAAATGGTGTACTAAAATCCTTTTTCTTGAAATGCTTTGAAGATATTTAACCCTTTCACTACTGACCCGGCTGAACTGATCTTGCATATTCTAGCCTGGTGGGCCGGTTTCTCTTTTAAATGAGGGACGAAGGATGTAAAACGCGTTATCACCAAAGATGTTCTCACTTTACATTTTGCACTCCTCGTTTAAAACAGAAATTAGTAAGCCAGTATAGTATTTGCACGGTCCGTTCATCCGGGTTATTAGTGAAAGGGTTAAGGGAAAACATTAAAATTACAAAGCAAAAAATAATAAGAAGATGTCGATGATAAAACTGAATGATATTTTAAGGAATTTTATTTACTCCATTTGAAAAAGGTTGGAAGCGTAACAAGTAAGCAAAATCAATTTTGACCTCACATTTTTAAGTCAATACTTCCTCATATAAAAATATATGAGGAATCCTATAGGATGTGACTCCTCTCATTTTATATTATTAAGTTAAAACATCCATCTATCTGACAAAATATGGTCAAAGCACAATCATATCTCTCTGAAACGAGGAAATTATACAAAGTGTCTTTTTTTTATTCTGAAAACTAGACTCAAAACTACATATCAAAAACACACACATACACAACCAACTGTTAGTCGTTGATACGTTTCAAGTTTTAGCGAAAATGAATTCAATAAAATGATTTCATTCAAAATAAATTACAGTTGCTAACTAGCATTTTTGAAATTAGTGTAATATTACGTATTGAAAGTAAGTTATATCCTATCTTTTAGATATCTTTTAAAACTGGATTTGTTACAAGAATTCTGAAAGATGATACAATTCGTTCTTGTACTTTAAATTTATAATACAGTCTTCGGGCAGCAAAACTCATTTGGGAAATGTTTTATTATGCTTTTAATGGACCATAAATAAAATCTACTCTTCAAAGCGTATGCTGACAAAATCTTACAATAGATGTCAGTGTGTAGATAGGAGGTATAAATGACTTGCGTCAATCGATGAATTGAATTCTGACAAACATTCAGTTACTATGCGAGGTTTCTGTCGTAATAATTCTATTTTTAAATGAATCTTGTGAAACAGAATTTCTTATGATTAACTCATTTTCCTAGCTTTTAAATAACAAATGTTTTTTCCTTGTCAAAAAGTCTTTTGTAAAGTAGAAACTTTAAATAAATCATCATATTATGTTGAATCAAGATCTTAAGCAAAATCATGAACTATTGGGGTAACTATTCAGATGAAGAACGCAGCATCTCATCGATTACTTAATTTTTCTAATTCCTATATTGTGCGCCAAAAACTAGATTTATTGATTTTAGAGTCACAAAACGGACAGTGCAAGTCATAATTGCTATCAGCATATTGCACGTTTTGGAAAACAAGAAATTTGCGGTAATAAAAATCTTCAAAAATAGCAATTTTTATTAAAATCTATTTACTCGTTCCACCTTGGGAAATAACATCACATAAAAAATATGTATTTCATTCTCAATAAATTACCTTAATCAATACTTTTGCGTTCTACAATTTAAAATTGAAAAAACAACTGGATATTTCACATTACCTCATATAATCACTGAAAATGGAAATATTCTATCCTCGAATTTTTCGTATACTTATACTACTACATTCAAAAAATTCTAAAACGGTTTAACTATTTTACTAAATTATGCGATTGGTGCCATTATTCTTTGAATAAGCGAAAATTATTATTTAACCATCAAGGTCGAATCAAATTTATCCATTTCAAATGCAATGAGGCATCAATTTTTCGCGTTTAAGGTTATTAGAAAAAGATAAAAAAGGTTGTCACATTTGGAGACATATCGCCAACAAAAAGTTACTCTTTTCTCTGGTCTGTAAAGGGCAGGATCATAAGAAGCTATTGAAAATCAAAGCCCGAAGAAGCATAAGGAAGAAAATGGGAATCAATTCGAAACAGCTAGGGGAAGTATCGAAAGGTGCATATATTATAATGATGATAATAATATAATTTTTTTCTTCCGTTTTTTAATTTCCCTAGCTGGCAAAAAAAGTTTTGGAGCTCGAAAGATTTTGAGTTGGAAAAAAAAACAAAAAAAACATCGTTTTCTAAATATGGCAGCATGCGTAATCTGATAGTCACGTGATTGTTTGATTGATTTTTTGTTCAAAATTAAATTGATCTTATTTCTAACATGGCTTTTAAGAATTCAAATCAAAATCTTTCTTCTTATTTATTTCTTCTACTTTTCTTTTCTTTTAGAATATTTAAAACACGATTGGGAGGGGAAATGAAGCGGAAAATTTTCTTATAACATCGAATAAAAGATTAATTCTATTAAATATAATAACTGTAGAGGAATAAATTGCATATTTTAAATATTTACCGCTATTATTATTTATTTATCTACGAATATTACTCTTTAAATATTTATGAATATTGAATATTTATCTTTTCCTGCATTTATTTATTGATATAAACTCAGAATCTGATTGCAATTAAAATCTCTCCTCCAAGCATCTTTTCAGCTACAATTTAACTCGTTTTGTCCAATGACCTTTTGTAAAGTAATTTACGACATAATTAAAGGTGCTATTTAAGGGAACAAAAAGGAATATATTTCGGAAGCATCTTCAGAATATATATGGGATAATAAACTGGTCTTCTGTTGCAGTCATAAAAGCGTCTCAAAATCAACTACCTCTACATCTCGGAAGTATATTCAAGTTGATCAATAACCTCTATTTTTAACATTTGGGATCGACGGCGCAGGGTTTTTTTTAGTAAATTAATTACTTGTCATTAATAAAGATGTTACTTTCAAGCATATAAGAAATAAAGTTCAAAAAGTATTCAATTTGGATTCATATCGTGCAGTTAGAATTCAAGCTACCCTATTTGGAGCAATATAGAGTAAAACTAAGTGGTTTTGATTCCCACTGGTCTTAGAAGGCTCTTGATATAGGAGAAATGTGACATATGTTGTTCAAATCATCACTAAAGCGCCTAGATATCATCTAAGGTACATATCTGACTGTGGAAATTAGGAGGTCGATGGAAGAAACATTCTGATGTAGCTCTGAATTGTCCAGTTTATCTGAATGGCAGGTTGCCGCGAGCAGTAATTTCGGCACAAAGGTCAGTTTCAAAATAGAATTCAAACATCACTGGCCGATGTATCAGACTTCACATAAAATTTAAGACCAGTTACCGAGATCTCGCCACCTTTGCTCTTCGAACAAGCAAGAACCCGTTTATTTATTCTTATAAAATCTTTGTATTCGTGATTACCTTTCCGAGAGGAAGTTATAGAAATTTCAGTTTAAAACTGAAATCGAATCCTAAGGTTTTTCATCGGTCACAGTACAATCCGACGCAGGTTCATTTCCGCCATGGGAGCGAAGATAACATGATTTTGCAGCTTTAATGGTCCCATCTGGGAAGCGGGAATCAAACCCTGTATTCGAAGTGTCTCATTTCCATATTTAAAGTGCTCCCCTGATTGGAAATGTTATTTGACACATAATGATATTTACATATTATAATACATATACTGAATATGGGAGAGGTTACCTTCCTAGAGAGTTTCCAGGAGATATTAGCAAACATTTCTGACTCGCTTGTGACAAAACCTTTAGTAGCGAGTCAGAGTCAACAAGAGATTCATAATCTTTGCATGTGTTCCTTATTCATGCCGTACTAAGTCTTTGTCAAGATTTTATGGTCATATAAAAATCAAATATTTTTAACATTAGGAAACAAAAAAAAGCGAAAATTATTCACAGACGAATTATAAGGAAAGCTTTCCAAACGATAATATAATTTATATAATCATTGTTTTTTATATAATTTCTTGCAAATATGTCCCATAAAAGCATTAGAGAAGATTTGAAGCATGATAATGTTTTAGAATTAATTTTTCTGTCTTTATTATTATTTTTTTATTTTTTTTAAATTATAGCAACTATTATTTTGGCACATGAAAAACCTATTTAATGTCACTGCAATTCGCATTTATATAAATGTTTATACGGAACAATGAAAAGCACTGTGATAAAAATATTTTGAAGAAATATTAAAATTAGAGAAAAAAAATGTACATGTTGAAATTTAAGTCACAAAGGGATTTTTTTTTTTTGAATTTTTGAGCAATGTAAAAATGATTTTTGTGCAATAATATGCCATTGAGGAAACGTTAGCATTTCGAATAATTTTTAATTAAAATGTCGAGCTATTATTTATCAGCTATCCAAGCAACTGTTATTCAAGAAGTTTCTAAATGACAAATTAGGTAACTCTATTTCCAACTTCGGTTTTGCAGAACGTTTTGCAGATTTTTCATTTATGTGTGTTATATCATGTGAATCGATATTTACAGATAATCTGCCACCGTATATATACTGTTATATTAATAATTATTTTTCGAATTTTTGCAGCATATCAACATTCTAAATTGTACTCTGTTCCAATTTAGCTGTCTACAAATTGCTAAAATCCCAAAGATGATTTTTGTAAGAAAACCTTGGTAAAGAGATATCGTGTGTGTTTTAAAAAAGTACATCTACATCCTTTAAACTATTATAACATATATCAGATTTAGGGACTTGAGATCACATTACATAAAAAAAAACATGATATATTATTGTGTTCAAAAAATGCTTTGAATGGCGGTATAAAATGAACGCTATCAATTTATTGTTAAAAATTTATTACATCTCCTTCAAAGCAATTTTTCCCAATTGCATTGTACATTTGCCAGCGTTTTTCCCGCTCATCAAAATGGGCTGTAAATACGTTTTTTATTAAATCTCTTAAGATTCCTAGCGAATTTTCTTTTATTTAATTAATGGACTCAGAATGATGATCATGGGGAGGCTATTTCAGTTGGGGAGGAAAAAATCACTCGGTGCTATATCAGGTAAATACAGAACTTGTAGAGTCGCATTTGATGATTTTTTAGTCAAAAATTCACGAATAATAATGGTGCTATGAAGAAACGAAATTATCGTTATGCAAAGACCACGAGTTATTTCTCGACAGCTTTTGTTATATTCGATGTTTTCTATGTAGGAAGAACTTTGTTTAATGATGCTTCTAATAACTAAATGACGGTCACTTAGTGCTAATCTTCTGATTTGATCGACCTGTTGATTAGATAAAGTGGATAATCTTCCAGAACAGTATTCATCTGTAACAGATTCTTTACCTTTAAACAATTTATGTCACTCAAACACTTTTTTTGATAAGGAGTTACGTATCTTCAAAGGCTAGACGTTTCAAATATTTTTGACGCAAGCATTGCATTACGTAAATAAATTTTAATACATAACTTCTTTTAGTTACATTCGCCATTTTAGAAAATCGATTAAGTGAAAATTCATTAACTCATTAAAAAAAATTATTTTAAGACATTAAAGAAATTCTTAACTATTTCCAAATGTTTCTAAGATTAGATATTCTTTCATTCTAAATATAAGAAACAGACACTCAAAAAAAAATTTTAATTAATTTTTTTTTTTTAAAAGCGTCCTGGTTTTTCGATTAAATTTCTTGCAAACAAAACCCTGATTTTCTTATTTTTAAGATGAAAATAAACTATTGTGTATTAATTATTAGGATTATTTGTATATTAACAAATAAAAAAAATAATTTTGTGGCAATTAGAATAATTATAACATATGTAATTTCCATTGCACATAAATTATGATCTTTCTGTGAATAATTCCAGGCATATATTACTGATATATTTCTTGAAGTCTTGATATTCCTGATGATTCATGTCAGTTCCTGTCAGTTCCCAGTATCTAGAAGGTGATGAATAAAATTAAAAAAGTCATTACCATAAGTCTTATGTAAATACATTAATATCAAAAATGCAAATACGCATTGAGGTAATCGTCATTATTGTCATTCATTCGAACAAATGGCAGTGAAGTGATGAAAGGATTTTGTAGATACACTCCATGACACAGATACACTTCCTTCAATATGTTTTCCCAAACCGACATTCAACTACAGAATCCATCCAGTACATCATTCCTATCGTACAACATAGAGGATTACATCTATGCTAAGCCTTTCATCCCTCCATCTCATTGGATAACAAACAGCTTTGAATTCCAAATCACGTCATAAAAGCATGGCCACCAAAATGGACAGGAATCCTTTCCCCCAAGGGTATACATAAAACATGAGTGTCGTCGTCCAAATGTAAATGCTGCTGTTAAAAGTTTTTCTCTGTTTTTTGTCCTTGTCTTTTAGTGTTATTTTTTTCTAACAGATGTTCGAATTTTTCGCAGGCATTTAGATGGCAACCAATTGCAGAGTGTACCCCCCGGGAGCCTCAAGTCATTACGAAAATTGCAGAAGCTCTGGTTGAACGGAAATCAGCTGAAGGAAATCCCAAGTCAGGCTCTGTCCCAGCTTCCTGAACTGGAAGCCCTGTGAGTGGTGTTTTCTGTCTTTTTTAGTCAATGTCATTCAATGAAAGTCATTGGGTTTATTAGCGATGACAATATGTCCTTCTAGCTTTGATTTATCAAAATCATTGTATTTATTTTAACTGGAGCATGTATTCGGTGAACTAGTTTCATCATAACAGGAAGCTAAACTTAATGGAAAAGTTTTCATAATCAGGGAAGAGAATTATCAAAATCAAATGAGAAATTCATTTGATTTTGATTAATGTGTATATATAATTTAAATTGATTT
>JAPMOR010009587.1:0-10240 GCA_026543865.1 Argiope aurantia | reverse complement strand
AACATAAAATACAGGACTTTTATTAGTTTGGTTCGGTAATGTGTAATATTATTCCCAAAATTGTACAATATAATCTTCCGAGTATTCAATAAATTAGTTCTCAATATTATAAATATTCCCAAAATTAATTCTAATTACTTTTCAGAGTTTTAAGAAAGTTACTAAATTCTAAGCGCGTTTATTAATTATTTTTAGCCTAAATCTGCTACCCTTCATTTTTTCATTTAACTTGAGATCCAAACTCGTGACTCTTCAGTTAGCCCAATGCGGCTTAAAGCTAAAAAGACCGGACAATGCAGGTGTTGATTAAAGTAATTACCATAATATTCACATAGGAAACACCGATCGCAATCCATATTTTAGTCAAATACAGGATCTCAATTCAACTGAAACCAGATGTTTTGTTTCTAACTTTTACATTAATGAAGATATTTTGATGAAATTGTCAACACTGTTACATTTATTTAAAACAACCCTTTAATGTACAGAAATGTATGGTCTCAACCGACGCTAATAAGAAATAAAAAGAAAGCGTTTAATGACGGTGTCATTTACAAATGTAATGTTTATAAAAGCTGATCAAAACTGCGCCTTTCAATACTGATGCATTCTTGACAGAATGGTAGCGTCGGTGGAGCGATTGGCGTCATGACCTTCGTAAAACATTAATATATGTATTTCTTAATATTTGTTTATTAAAGAACATTTTTTCCCCTGAAATTTCCAATACAGAACGCTCACAGATTGTCATAGGTTACCAATTTTTTTTTAAAAAAAATATCGAAAACAATGTAGTTCTCTTTTTGGTTTAGCATCCTAATATCTTTGTTATTCGTAATTGTTGTATACATTTCAAATAGATTAATTTGTTTTAACGGCTTTTTATTCTTTCATACAGTGTGCCTTTCATTATAAAATGTCATTTATTTAGAATTTTTTGGGAAATTATATGTTAACATTATTGGAATGAATTATAAAGTATGTTAATCATTTTGAAAAGTCCCATGTAAATGCCTTAAACCGAAATTTCTAGTATGAGTGGGCTGTGTGTAGTTTTAAATATTCTGGTGATTAAGTGATTCCTCTTCTTTAATTTTTTTTGGTCAGTTATATCATATGCAGATTGCTTGTTTTTAAAAATGAAGCAAAGAATGAATTCAGTTTTTGGAAATTTAGCTTATTGTTTTATCTAATTTTGAAGAAGTTGCTCATACAACGTGAAATGTTATTGGGGTAATGAAGGAATGAGCTACCATCCTAGCTTGGTAGAATTTTGGTGGTAATTGTTAAGGTAGTAATGGCAATAAGGCTATTTAGTTGAAGGTAATGAAGTTTCTTCAACTTTCCAGTTCTAAAATGATTTTTGCGTTTTAAAACAATTTTATTACTGCAATTTATGTTTTCAAACTAAATCTTTCCTGCCGTTACTTCTTAAAGTACATCAAGCTAATGGAAAAAGAATTTTAAAAACAAATATTTAGGATCTTAATATGAGGTGTTGATTTTATAAATACTTCTCGTTTAGTGTAATTCTTATTACTAAAAATACTTATAGTTGAGTTTGAGGACTTAAACACAGACTTCTATTAAAAAAGGTTCATGTTCAGAAATTGAATAGAAATTTTTTTCCGGAAATTAAAAAATATTTTTAAAAATTAATATTGATACTTTGATTTTTGAGAAATCTTAAATAGGTATCCAATTATTTCACCAAAAATTACAGTAATAACCAAAAATTACAAAATAAATCAGATCTTGAGAAATTTTTTTAATTTAATTTAACGGATTTCACTTCATACAATGTCAACAAATTTAAATAACAGCAGTTGAATTCTCAATGTATTACGTAATGTACAGGATGCCGTATAAATTCGTGCAAACTTCCAAAAAATCACAATAAAAAGTAATGCTCGAAAAAATTGCGGTTTGCGGGAATATGTTCAGAGAGCCTTTAGATTCGTTATTTCCATTAAAAAATTTAAAAATCACCTATAGATGGCGCTCCCATGGTCATACCGAGACGGTTTATGCAAATTAGGAAAACGGAACACAGTAACAAAGTGCATTTTATTTTAAAGCAAAAGATGCTCAACATGACCGCCACCACAAGGTATTAAGCAAGTAACTATGCTTATTACAGCTGCGTGTAACATGTCGGCATCGATGCCACTAACGGCCAATTGAATGGCATCTTTCAGTTCCATCAAAGTTGCAGGAGAGCCCTGGTAGACACCAGACATAAAGTATCCCCACAACCAAAAGTCCGCTGGAGAAAGATCTGGCGATCGTGAGGGCCACTCATTCTTACATCCTCTGCTTATCACTCTGTCCTCTGTGAATGTGTCCAAGAGGAACGTCTTAACGGAACTAGCAATGTGGGCGGGGCACCATCCTACATGAAGGTGACAGAAGATAACGCACGTCTTTGCTGCAGCGCAGGCATAACATGGTCTCGCAAAAGCCCAAGATAGCGTTCTGCAGTGACGAAACAGATTTTCCAACCGGATACAGCACATCGCTTTTCAACAAAAGGAAGGGCCTTGAATGAAGGACGCAGTGAAACCGCACCAAACAGTCGCATGTGGAGAATGTAGTTGTTTAATCGTGTACGCACGAGGGTTTGATGCTGCCCAGATACGACTGTTTTACGTATTGACGTCACCATGCAATGAAAAATAGGTTTCACCTGTCTACATGATGTTCAGTAATCATTGTGGATCACGTTCCATTTGTGCGAACACCCATGTTGCAAAGGCTTGTCTTTTCTCGCAATCTGCTGGCAACAACTAGTGAAATGCCTCCATATTGTACGGATGTAGCTTCAAGATATCGTGCAGAATGTGTCGGATAGATCTTTCTGAAATTCCCGTTATTTTACCCGCTTCACGTGCACTGGAACACCCCGTTGAAGTCTCGGCTGCCCCATTTCTCATGACGCTTTGGACAACAGGGTCGCGGTCAGCGCTGACGGATGGTCTGCCACTTCGTGGAAAATCCTCTAATCTTCGCGTTTCCTCAAAACGGCGAACTAAATTTTATATCCCATTCAATGAAATTGGGGTTTTCTTCGCCTTAATTCATTTCACCGTCGATAACTGTCTCAATGCTTTAGTCGCGGATTCTTATAGAACAGTTTCACCATTAATGCTCGATCCGGTAGTGAATGCATGCTACTGGCGTCGAATGACAGATCCATTTCCAGCCTTGTGTTTTATAGCTATACTGATTTGCATAAACAGTCTAGGCATGATGTGTAAGCGCCATCTATCGGTCATTTTTAAATACATTTTTTTGATGGAAATAACGAAATCCAAAGGCTCATTGAACATATTCCCGCAAACCGCAATTTTTTTCGAACATTATTTTTATGATTTTTTGAAGTTTGCATGAATTTATGCCGCACCCGGTATGTAGTTCAATAGCCAAGTTTAATAATAGTAATTATCTTCGCTTGTTTTGGCTATTATTTTATTATAAAAATTTAAATAATGTGAGAATTCACTTTCCATATCCGTGCAATACATTTAATTCAAGATTATGTTACTATTCTTCATTTTCTATTTTACTTGGTCGTTCTAGAGTGCAATTCTACCCATAGAAATAGTTAATATTTCTCAAATAATGAATTATTGTAATTAAAATATTACAACTTAATTTCTCTACTATAAATATGAAACTGATTATTGTGTGCTATTTTTAGGTAAAATTAGAGAAATTTTGTTTAACCTCAGTCGGATTATTTCTGCCAACGCCTCTACTGCAATAACGAGAATTTGCTCTTTATTCTAAGATTTTTTTATTAGTGGGGTTTTGAAAGAACTGAAATTGAATCTTTTCATTATATTTCAATTTAAAATACAGTTGCAAAGTGAATAATCACCAGATTACGAATTTTATAGATCTTTTTTAAAGAAAGAATGCATTATGATACTTTGATTTTTAAATAAAATTATTTAGGGATTTATTAATTAGGGATAGGATTTTATATTTTTTTTAACAGAGTCGGATAATTAAATAAGCAAAATAATACCCCCCCCCCCTCTCCGCAACTTTGAGAGGGGGTTCGAAGCCTTGAACGTTTCGCAGTATTTTTAGAACAATATAATTTTATACTTTTATTGAATTTATGAAAATCATGCGCTCGCAATTATTAAAATTGAACTCGAGTATCGTTTCAATTTTGGAATACGAGTTTAACAACATTCCTAATTTTCTTTTGTAAATTTTACGTAACGTTATGTTATCATTCTAAAAATGGTGCTGTATAATTAAAAAACTGATCCTACTATAAAATACAATTGCGATTGTTCTTAGAAATTCTCGCTTTGTTACTCATTTGTATAAAATTACTTTTACATTTTAAAATTGCAGTTTTTATATTTGATATACCGAAACAAATCTCTTGAAAGTGACCCACAATTTAAAGTTTCACCATTTCAATTGGATAAAATTTGCGATTTCAAAAAATTGGGTATGATTAATAATTTGAATTAAAAGTTACTTTTTAAGAAATATTTTTTATGCATAAAAACTGAATTTTCATAGGAATATTGTGCTTTCCTAAACTAAAATTGATGTTTAATTATCTAAAAGAACGAAACCCAAAATGCATTCTGAATTTTCTCTTTATGTTTAACCAAAATCGTCATTTTTAATTTCATGCAATTTTTACAAAAATTAAAACATCTGGAACATTTTATAGATATTTAAATCCAATATTGTTTTGAGAAAAAGTCATTAAAACGTGGTTATTCCTCTAAGCCCTTCACATAAATTTTATTGAATAATATATATTATAATGCCATTTTAGTTGGTACGACCGTAGCAATAAACAAAGCAATTCATATTTTCATCTTAAAATAAAATAGTTTAGATTAAAATGATGAGAGGGGAAAAAAGAAAATATACCCGACACTACGAACACAGTTCAGCTGAAATGGATAAGATGAAAAATCTAGTCATGGGGACATTGTACTTTTCCATATTCAAAGTGAAGTTGGATGGCATCATTATCCCACCGCTCATATTACTCCACGAGATTCAACAAGGAACTCTGTCAATGCACTCAGTTTGTTCATTGCGCATCATGCCATTCCAGAATAGAATCTTCCAAAGCGAGTTTCAAATAATTGAAAAGAGCAGCACTTCATTACACGTGCGCAAAGGGTTACATATTCCTCCGAGAAAACTCACCCAAATTTCAGCAAAGGTGACAGTGAAATTTTATTTCGAAGAGGCATAAACTTGAAAGCAGTTTCCTTAAAATAACTTATTGATTATAAAGTATAAATTCAATGTGCTTATTACTGGAGGAATCAAAATAATACGTTAAATGTTAAAATCAAAGTTCAAATTAACATTACCAGACATTGGTCAACAGATTCGAACCATTCATCCTTTCTGTCTAACATTTAAACGAACTGAAAGAAACCATCTTAAAATGGTGAAACAACAAACCAGTTACACACAGTTAACTTCTCTTCCGCCTCGACCGAAGAGCTTAAACCACTTCTCACATTCCGTCTAAAAATACATACACGAGGCGAGTTTAAATAGTAGCCACATTTGCATTGCAGTTGCTGCCAACCACAAATCACGAAACTTTCAAATAAATAAATAAATAAAAGGTCGGGTTCGAATCGGTTTGTTTACTTGAGATCATGGCGCAGAATTGGAAAAACACAAGGACACCATAAAAATTCGGATCTGAAATAAATTTCTGTGTGGATCTTTCCCAAATGTCCAACAGTGCTAGGTAAAATCTCTGGAGGAGAGGATTGGTGATCATTAAATAAGTGGGGGTCTACACACCCTTCCTTCGCTGCATTATCAAAGTTTGGAGGTTGCCGATTTTGGTGTCATGCAAATAATGAGGTTGACCCAAAACAGTTTCCATGAAATTTCAAAGCTGTCTATCAATTTAGCTAAACTAAATTTTGAATGCATGTGTTTGTAGAATACAGGGTGTTTCAGTGAACCGTTTCAAAACTTCTAAGAGGAGTAAGGTACATCCTGATGAACCAAAATCATATACCCATGGGCAGTCATAAATGCTTTCCTAACGCGGTAGATGGCGCTGTGCGAAAAGTCCGAGCTTTCGTGCAGGGAATCTTCATTTCGCACAAAAACGCCAACTTAGTAGGATGGATGATTACACGATCTCTGAGTTAGCTGATATGCATTTGGCGTACGGGGCTGCAAATTGTAGTGTACCAGCCGCACAGCGTTTGTACGCGGAACGATATCCAATGAGGCGTATTCCCAGTCATAATTTCTTTGCAAGACTGCACCAGAGGTTAGCTGAGACAGGTTCATTAGAAAGAGCTCACAGGGACAGGGTAAGAACAACACGGACTGCAGACGCCGAACAGAATGTGCTGCAGCATGTACAGGGGAATCGAAGAACGAATACACGAAGTGTAGCAAACGCAGTCGGGGTTTCCCATTGCAGCATCTGGAGGATTCTCCGAGCCGAAGACATGCATCCGTTTCACGTGCAGCGTGTCCAGACACAGAAACCGGCGATTATGTACCTCGTATTGCTTTCGCACAGTGGTACCTGAGAAAATGTGCTACAAACCCCCCTTTTGCATGCTGAAGTGTTGTTTTCCGATGAGGCATCCTTCACAAGAGAAGGAATTTTCAACACGCATAACGACCATATCTGGGAGGTCGAGAACCCGCATGCAATACGACGTCGTGCAGCACAGAATTGATTTTCGTTCAATGTATGGGCCCGTATTGTGGAATATCACCTCATCAGACCTTACCTGTTACCGGGTCGTCTAACCGGACCTACGTACTTGCTCTTTCTGCAGCAAGTATTGCCACAACTTTTGAGAGATGAACAGATTTCCGCATCGACGCAACAGACAATGTGGTTCCAACACGATGGAGCCCCTGCCGATTATAGAGGAGATGTTCGTAACTACCTGGATGTCACATTTGGTCAACGGTGGATCGGACGTGGGGGTCCCGTGCGTTGGCCTGCTCGGTCACCCGACTTATCATGTCTTGATTTTTATTTCTGGGGTCATATGAAATCGCTAGTTTATGACACCCCTGTTGACACTGCTGAGGAGCTCGTTTCAAGAATCGCAGTAGCTGCCGGAGAAATTCGAGATATTCCTGGAGTATTCCAGAATGTTCGGATGTCCATGCGTCGGAGATGTCGGGCGTGCATTGTAGTCCGTGGAAAAAACTTCGAACACTTACTTTAATCCATGTACCTTTTGCTTCTTTTCATGTATTATTAAAACTATTTCTCATTTACGGTCTCTTTTCTTTATGGTGCTTCTTTGTGCAACACCGCTTCAGGAAAGCATTTCCGACCCCACATTGCTGTATGATTTCAAGTTGTCAGGATGTACCCTACCCCTCTTAGAAGTTCTGAAACGGTTCACTGAAACACCCTGTAATTTTTGCTCTCGGAAAGTATCGTGAATGGAAAAAATTTAAGATTAAGTGTCTAGAATTACTGGGAAAATATTCTGCGTTATTAATTTTCAAATAAACGCAATGCCATTTTTAGATGTGTCAAACCAGCGTAATTCAGCTAATCTATGGATAATTAGGATTGTGAATATTTATCCTTACAGAAAAGGGTCGCGTGCAGTAAAAGTTTAAGAAATGCTGTTCTAAAATCATCGAAAAATGTATTCAAGTGTGAAAAATTAAAAATATGAGTAAATGCACTTTTTTAATGTTCTACATATTACATACCTAAAAAGGGATCAAATTTATTTACTTAGTTATATTTCCTCGTGCTATCGAATTTCAGTTTTGTGTCGACATAATAAAATCGAACTGTATTGATACCGATTCACATTTGAGGACTATTTATATCAATATGGAATCTTTTTGAAAACTTGACAAATGCACTTACAGCTATAATAAATGCATTCACAGCAAAAAAAAAACATATCTGCCTTTTTCATAGAAATTTTATAAATTTCAATTTTTAAAAAAAGTCAATTTAGGTTTCATAAATACCATCATAATAATTTTTTTCTTTCAAAAATGATATTGACAAAATACCTGTCTAAAAGTACTCACCAATCTTCTCTCTTCGCTTCTGTTTTCAATGTAAATAAAAAAAAAATTAAGCCTCAAATAAAAAGTATGTACATGAATTCTGTTATATTTGAACCCTTTAAAGGGCCATTTTTTTCTAGTCATAATATGTTAAAATATTTTTACGCTTGAAATTAGAATAAGAAAAGGGATTCATTTAGCTTATTAGATAAATTTAATTTGATTAATTAATTTATTTGGTTAATAATTAATTAACAAATCAAGACGCATAATTTTGTCTGAGATAAAGAAATGAAGCATCTGAGTTTCTGACTTACTAAAAAAATTTGTCAGAACTTATGCCAACCTACATAATTTCATACAAAGATTGATAAATTTGGTGGGAAGCATAATTCCCACGGTCCTAAAAAGGGTTAACAGATTCAGTTAAGTCTTAATTTAATGACTTTGTCTTTTTAATTAGTCGTAATGTCTTTTTAAATTTAAAATTCACAAAACATTTTTCTTTGTATGATAAAGTTAAACATCATTGTTTCTATTTTAATACTATGACTCACTAATCCTAGATAATTGAAAGTTATGGATCTATGACAACTTTTAATTGCTGCTTAAATCACACAGCATCATTGTTAACTTGCTTGCACCAAATATCCCACAGTTTTATGCATTATTGAATTCAGATTGTGAGCATTACCGATCCTTATAAGTCACTTGTCAATCTATACTTATAATAAAGCTCAATGTGTATGTGTGTGTGTTGGCGCTCTACAGGCCAGACCATTCCACCTACAGCTACCAAATTTGGCACGTGTATACCTTGGAAGCCGGAAATGTGCACCTAGGAGTTATTTTTTCGAATTTTTAATTAGAATTTTATTCATTTAAAAATTAAGCGAAATTTTGGCGTGTTTCTGTTATATCTTCCGAAAATATTACCGCACAAAAAAGATTTTTACATCAAGTTAAAGATCAAAAATTTATCTTTTAAATGATACAAATGTTTGAACCTTAGAATTAAATTTTTATTTTTAATGAATTTTTAAATAAATATTTTAACTATATTTTTCAACAATTTTTTCGTACAAAATAAAAATCAAATTCATGGGAAAAAATTAGCTTTTTTCAAAGCGTTGCCATCACATTGATTAAAGCTCCAATTAAAAATAAATTAAATCTTTTTGGAAATGAAATCTCCAAAAATATAATTTTCGGCACGGGTTTGTAGGAAATGAAACAAATATGAAATATTATTTTTTCTAAAAAATAAATTCAAGAAAAATTATTTTATGATCTTTGACACTTTCTATATTATTAATCCAATATATCAGTTTTATTTTAAGGCGAGTTTTGTTTAATATGAACAGGATATCCATTCAAATCAGGGCCACACAGCTAATTTGTAAACCTTTAGTAAGGCACAGATCTGCTAAAATGGTCTAAATGGAAAATGATTATATTTTATGTAACTTGATTTAATAAATGCTCTAATAAATAACGAATTTTTGATTTTACATTAAGTTTCTGCTGTGGAAATTACGAATAACAAAATGTTCTTGAAACACTAATATTTTAAATAAAAAGAGTTAATTTCCAATCAACTAAATCAATCACTTAAACTGGCTGATTTATGAAAATTTGAATATCATTATTCAATAAAAAAAGGATCATTTTAGATTTTCCATCGATCGTTTCAAAGAAAATACGCCAATCAGCGCGCAGGGTTCTCAAGATTAATTGGCCTAAGATTATGAAAATGTTGAGTTTTTCTAAATTTTTAACATTCAAAACTTCATAAATAAATCTTAGTTGATCGTGGAAAATAGAAACATTCATTCATTTATTTAAAATTTGGTGTGTCCAGAATATTTCTCAGAATATGATACCTTACTGCATTAAATTTAGACTTCATATTTTTTTAAATATATTTATAGGCCGGAAGAAAATATTATTATTGATTTCATTTCAATCCTTTTGAAAGCAAAACTAAAAACTGAATTTTATGCTGAATCTGATAAATTTTTGTTGAATTATTCTTTGAGATATTACATTAATTATGAAAAATATTTTGTAGTTCACATAAGACTTATATACCGAGCGATTCTGTTTGCAATACCCATATTCAATAATAATAAATAAATAAAATAAAACACTTGGTTTTATTAAAAAATTATCTTTATATTAATTGCAATTTCATCATTTCCACTTT
>JAPMOR010009586.1:150268-190349 GCA_026543865.1 Argiope aurantia | reverse complement strand
GATATTAGTAAGAAGGCAGTTTGCATAACAGCAGCAGATATATTATGCTTCGGCATGATACTTAATGGATGCAAAAATTAAATTTCCCCGGTTCATTTGTTGTGGATCACAGAAGTTTAATTCAACCTTATTTCACTGGATATAATCAATACGCTTCTTGAAAGGATATTTTCTTTTTATCCCTTTTTTTTTTTTTTTTTTTTTTTGTTCTGTTTTTATTTATTAACGAAAAAGAAGCAATAGTTTATATTTCAAAGCAGTATTAATCGTTTTCCGATTTTAAATTTCTTTTGTGATATAGCTTATTTCATATCATTTAAAAGAGTGTGCTAAATATATCAAACTCCTAATAGTTAGCTGGTGGTTAATTGATTGTCGTAGGCACTGGAGACAATTCTGTATTATTCTATATCCCTAAAACAAAACTTTGATAAATTGTAAACCGATTGAAGCATTAACTTTTTCATCAATCTTCTGCACAAAATAAAGAAAAATAATAGTGCAATCAATATCGATTCCTGAATAGAAGGAAAATTCAATTATATTTTTTGAAACTTTCGAAAATTTGATATATTTGTTTTTCTTTATAGATTCTGATATATATAGTATTTTTAGAGAAAGTATTGAAATCGTCAAAGAATTAAACTTCGAGATTTCTTTTTATGATATTTCGATGTATTATATTTCTCAGAATGAGAAAAGAAGAAAAATCAATGCTCTTAAAATTGACCCTGTCCATCTATGTGTATATGCCTTTAACTAGGGGAATGAAAGCTGCACGTGAAACTCTCATACTGTACTTTACTGTATTACTTTACTGTACTTGTTGGACTATTTCCAACAAAGAGAAAATGAATTTTTGCAAAAAATTTGCGCATTTTCTTTCAATACCGCATCTTTAAAAATAACATATCATAAAGAGCTTCAGTCTGCAAATATATTTTTTGAAAGATTCTATTCTTGTGGAATAGAAATATGATGTACATTTTTACTGATTAAATTTATTTTTATCTGTAAGCATCTGAAAGAAAATATTAGATATATTTTTAGAACCCAATTTATATTGAGTAGCTGAAATATTGTGAATATTTTTCTGCATAGTACTAATCTTATCCATTCTCTTCTAGTTTTAATATTCGGTAGATATTGCTTTACACAGGGTACCTAAAAATTACTAAAGCCACTAAAAAGAAAAAAGAAAATTAACGTTTGCTGGCAAATTTGTAATTTCTAATCCCTTCATATTCTTTTTTTTTTAAATCTGAGTTTGAGTCATTTTTCTTAGAGATTTCTACAAATCTTTAACTGGATTGCGATTGTATGAAGAAGAGATGATTGAACGAATTGAAATTTGAAATCAAACAAATTTGAGACTATTCGTTTCCAGTGGTAGGGTGCTTGGGAAATATCTATGACTATCAGGAAACAAAATGGCCGTAAGCAAAATGTCATAGTCAGCAATAATTTGACAGTAGACAATGGCATCAGTAGATGTTTTCAGTGGAACTAAGGGACCAATGGATACCAAAAAAATTGTTCGGCAGAGAACACTTCCTCTATGAACCCATTTGATGAGTTATCATGTGGCTGAGTAGCATATCCATAAATTCGAGCTTTTTTTCCCTAAACAAAATTCCGTGTAATGCCATCAACTACACACAGAAAAAATGTCTGCTGTTTTTAGTCCTGAAATATTCCAATACCCAATTTCATTGACTAGCAAAATGCTAATAGTTAGGTTTTTCAATGAGATCCAAGAAATCTTGTTGATCGCCAGATATTAATACAATTGTGTTGTAAAACTTTTTCCTGAGAAGGAACAGATGAATTTTGGGAGTATACAGGTTTGTATTGTGCTGAAAAGTGTTGTAATTTTTCTGTTAATGGACATTCTGTATGTCAATCGTGAAGCATGCTTCCATTATCAAAACATTTACATTCACTATTCTACTTTTTGATCAGAAACATTTTGACGCACTTGACATTTTTTGGAAAGTCGATACAGTTTTTTTTTCTTCGAAGAAAACTGAGAAGTTAAACATTGATGGATATTGGAATAAATACCGTTGGTGTCTAAAAAACTATGATCGGTTGAAAATATTTCAAATATTTTGGTTTTTAACTGGAATATTTGAATTCCAATCATTAGTTGTGCTCTTCCAAACAGAAAGCTTTCTAACTGCGAATCCAGGTGAATTCATCTTCACAGGAGCTTGCTGTGGGGATGAATTTCAGAGAGAGGTGTTCTTAATATTTCTATTACTCAATCGATATAATATGAAATGATTTTAACTTTAAAATATTACAAACCTGCCAATCGTTTCATCATTCATCAAATATAATCATTTAAATTTCAATGTGAAATAGATGTAACATCAAATGAAAGATTCTGGATTTCTCGACATGAAATATCAATATTAAGAAAGATTAAGAATAATAGCAATCATGAATAGAAAAAGAGTACGTAATGTACATTCAGAGTATGTTTAAGCAATTAAAATTGCTTTTTTTTTTCCTTTTACAAATGGAAGGAAGAATTTTTTTTTCATTCAACATTGAAGACTGCTCAATGGTAAAATTTGAGAAAAGTAAAATTTTGGATCCTCCTAATTTATTTCCCCGAAAATTTCAAATAATTTTCGTCTCTTAAATGAATCAACAAATTCTTTTGTTATTTATTACTAATAACTCGCTAATAACTTTTAACAATTAGTAATCAGTAATTTTTAATATCAAAGCAAAAAAAGCTCTTTAATATTTAGAAATTAACGTAAATATTTACCTTTTGAGTGTGCATGTGTGTTGTGAATATAATGAATGCAAATAATTTTATAAGTTACCTTTTGTTTTAAATGTAAATATCCGATAGTTATTTAGAAATAATGTATTTTTCATTTAAGTATTCAGATAATAATACTTTTTCACCAAAAGTAATTACAGCAACGTCACTGTGACTTTATAACTATGAGCTTCTTTTTATGTAAATGCACGATTTGCAAATAATAGGTACATTTAATGAAGAAGAGACGCAACAAAATACATTTTGATTATATGTATTTCATTTTGCATATAAAGTCAGATGCAGTTATGAGATTTTACTAAATATTTTTTACTAAGAAACATGTATTTTATTTTTTTTAAACTGATACTTGACAGGAAATAAATGTGTAATTGCTTACGTATCTAAGGTGGTAAAACAGGCGAGTGCGTGGTAAAAAAATTAGAGATTGATTCGCTCTTTAGGTTATTTTCAATATAAGAATAAGATATACACTTTTGCGTCTTGTCTTATTTTTACATCGTTAAATTCGGACGTTGCTATCCTTGTATAGTGAATTTCACAATGAAATGACAAAAATAATATTACATTGAATGCCCGTAAAACATGGTGACAAGAAATCATGCAATGAAACGAAAAATAAAGCCACTTAAGAATCTTTTAATCGATATTTGATGAATCTGCATCGAGTATCTATCGTATGAAGATTATTTTTTTTAAAGCACCAGAAAAGCATACAAAAAATGGTTATCGATATTTAATGCTTGAGTGGATTTACTAGATCCTTGGTAATTCCAAATATCTTCGATGGGGAGAAAGACACTATTTTTTTTTCCTCTTAATAATAGGTGCGTGTTCATTAACTTGCTATAGTTGTCCTTTCATTAGCTAAAATTTAGACAGAAGGGGCTAATCACCTCTTAAGGGTGAAATTCGTCAAAAATAAAACTGTATATTCTCCGATCTTAATCCTCTTTCACTCCTAATTAAGCTAATGCCAGGTTAAGAGCGAAAGTTCTTGCCTGGAATTAAACGTGCAGGAAAAACATCATTAAATTTTCGCCTCATTTATTACAGCAGACGATTTTTCACGGACGAAAAGAAGCGAATTAAAAATGCATAATTGATGCCAGATTCCAAAAGCATGACAAAAGAGTTTTAACGAGAGAAATTTTATCAGAAGAATTCCAGAATGTTCCCGAATTTCTCTTCTAAATTAAGAAATTAATGGAATTCGTTATAGGTAAATTTTTTTGTATAATTCAAAATTCTAGAGATATTTTTAAATATTGAATTTGAAAATAAATTGAATTCTAAGAAAAGCCATTTCTCTTTTGACAATGCTCCAAGAGTAATTGTTTTATGAAAGCAGCATCATAAAGTACAAATAGCTTAATCCATGTATAATAATTAAACTTTATATATATATGAGTTTTTAAAATATCATAATTTTTAGAATAGTATATTTCCTTTTTTTTATGAAAATTCGTAATTAATTAAAGCAAAATTCTGAGTGCATTATTAAACCAAAGTTGATTATGCAATGTTTCATTTTGAATCATTTTTTATTCAGTTTATCAAAAAACTTTAATAATTAACAAATATTAATTAATTTATTTATTGTATTTTAAGCTGAAAGAGAAAAACTTATTGATAAATTTATTCTGCTGACTTTAAATATTATACTAATTACAAAAACATTTTTACAATTATTTTTCTCTTTTATTTAATCATTTTTGTTGTAAATTAAAGAAAAGTTTAATCTTTTAAGTCATGCAAAATTTAATAAAAATATGTTATTTTTTATGATTAAATATTGACATGCGGCTCTCAGGGATGATGCAATGGTTAGGGCTGAGAAATACCATACAGTGTTCTCATGTTCGATTCCGCATTTGCAAGTTTTTTTTAGATTTTGTTTATGCTTTAAACAAGCCATAGCTAGTATTTTATTCATAAATTTACAAAAAAAAAAGTTGCCGAGCGAAGTTCGTTTTTGAAGGAACTATTATCATATATATTCTCAAATGCATCAGAACTAGTAATGTTCTTTCAAGACTTCCAAAGTGTTACATTCAACAAGCGAGGTTATACATATCCATACTCTAGTTTTAACAAAAAGAATTTATATGTTATCATTTTGTTATGATAAAACTAACTACACAAACAATTTAACAAATAGCTATATATGTTTTTAAATAGTGTTATGATGTAAATCAATTTTCAGCAAATAAAAAAATCGACAAATGATATTAAAGAAATATTTAATGTGCATTACATACTAGCAAAAAACACTGTACTTTAAATAATATTAGAATCGAATGCATATTTTTAAGTTATGCATTCTTTATCTTAAATAATAACAAAATCGAATACATAATTTTAAGTTATGAATTCTTTATATTAAATAATGTCAGAATTGAATCTATAGTTTTAAGTTATGTACTATTTTTGAATATCCTGGGGAAAAAAGAAAACCATATGAAACTGTCAACTTAGCCTGACAACTGAATTCAACCTCACTAATTCCTCCTCTAATTTTATACTGCTTCTCTCGGAAAGCCTTATTATTTTTCTTCATGTGTTATACATCATTTTGGTCTGAACAAGAATTTATCTTCCCTCTGTTTTCCTTTATCTTGTTCTTTACTTTGTATTTCTCTTCACAGAAAGCAGTATTATAATTTTTTTTATTTGTTATACATCCTTCTGGACTAGATTATCTTTATCTTTTTGTTTTCAACTTATCTTTCTCTAACTTCTTTGCCTGTTTCTTCTTTTTATTTACTTTATTTTCTTTTAATTTCCTTATTATTTAACTTAAAATTATTTATTCAATTAACTTTATTATTTTTCAAAATTATCTATTATCATTTGCTGCATATGTTTTTCTACTTCTTATTTTGCTTATGTATTTACTTTATTTATTAATTTTTTTTATCTTTTACGTTATTTATTACCGATTTTTTTCCTATTTATCTTTTGTTCTGTTTATATTATATATATCTAATTTCTTAATTTATGTTCATTATACTTTAAAATTATATATTGTTTCCTTATACTGATTGATGGATATGTATGTCTTTATGCATGTATGCCTTTTCATTGTGGAGTACGTATTGAAGCGACCAATCATCTCCCTCCAAAAGGGTTAGACCAAGTTGTTGTTTCTTAAAAGAATCCATCGCCAGAAATGCTATTGCAGCTACATCGATAATTACTTTACTGAAAATATCGTATCTGAAAAATAATATTTTTCAAACATCTAATTTAAGAATATCCTCTAATTGTATTTTTTACTTGTTAAAGGCACTCAAAATGAAGATAAAGTAACGCATTACCCAAAAAACAGAAATGTGTCACGACATTACCAAAGTTACACAAACAATGCATAATTTACATTTGCAACACAGCAATCATTCATTTTTACATATTTTAGTATTGACAGTAGCATGTCAAAAGTGAATAAAAATATCACAGATTCTAAGAGAGCAAGGAAAATAAATGGATTTTTGTCATAAATTATATTTTATTATGATTGTTTGAGTAACTGCAAAATAATTACATATTTCTGAAACACGGAAGTTTGAGAAAGGAAATACTCTTAAGAACGAATAGTATATATTTAGATGAAAAATGAAGAGAAATATGTGTAACCTATTGTAGAAGCGTGTTATGGAAAATTTTGACACATCCAATAAATCATAATGTTTATATCTATTCAGCAGTTTGTTTAATATTTCATGTATCTCAAATTTCAGATCATATATTGTATTATTAATGTTATTTTCTTATATACATTTATGAAATCCTTGATATTTTATTCATTTTATTTTTCAAGAAAAGTCGTGAAAGTGTTTTCTTTCAATCTAAAGAGCAAAATGAAGCATTCTTACTAAAATTAAAAAGCTTTCATTTTTTGAATTTAAAGCTAATTTTTATTATGTTAAAGATAAATCAAATATATAAATAATATATTATTTTGTTTATCGCTTATTTTATGTTTCCATTACGACGGCCCTATTAACTATCCGTCATAGCTGTTTTCTCTTTATTTTGAATTATGAATATCTGTATTATATCTGAATTCCATTTTTATTTGTGATGTATTAAATTGAAAACTTCTCGGTAACTCAGAGACTTGGTAAAAGGCAATGGTAACATAACAAAAAAAAATCCCCTTGTCTCAGAAAAAAGAAACAACGAACGTCCTAGCATGCCCACTGCAGATAATGTGTTAAAAAAGAAGATTTGGTATCTTCTGTATTAAATTTTGTGCTTTCTTAAAAAGAAGTTATCATTGCTGAAATCATTGCACATTTCTTGCTCCCTTCAATTTCATTTTAAAATCCAATAAAATCTTTACGATAAAATATTATGATATCACATTCATTTTATTATAAAGCATATGCATAAGCATTTATCACTGCTGTAGTTCATAAAGCATTGATAGCACATTTGTAAAAATATTAATGATAGATTTTCTTTTTATGACAAAAGGGCTTATACTGACTAATCAAGCCAATTTAAAAGCATTAAAGTTAGGTTATAACATTTCTGATATTATAATTATTTTATTTACTAATATTATTTAATTAAAATAAATTGAGTTATACGCTAAGAAATATAAATATTTATTTATAATATACTTGTATGCATACTTTAATAATATAAATATAGATTCATTTTTTAAACAAAACTAAAAAAAATTAATTAATTTTACATGGGAAATGTGTAATTTTCTGTGATTTGCCTTAACGGGCGTTATGTTGTAAAGCAAAAAAAAAATCTAAAAATTGATTAATCAAACTTGTAAATTCTTGCAATTCTTCAATTTTTCATTTTTTCCCCTTATAAAATCAATGATATTTTCAATTGTTTGACAAGCAATTAGCATGTTGGTTTTATGACATGAAAATCATGGGGGACGCCTAAGGGCTGACAGCATTTCCATCTTCTTACTTGGAAATAATTTATCAAAACTTCTTATATGTAAACTAACTTTAAAATTTCGGTAATTTTCGTTGTTTTCCTGTATATGAATAGCAGTTATAATTGAAAACTGATTCCTTAGCTTCTGGAACCGAATAGATTGAAAGGTTTTGCTAGGAAGTAAATATGAGCGAATAATGTGAAGTTTAAAGATAATTTTAAAATGCTAATCTTTTTATGTAATTTAAAAGAAACTACGTTTTATAGTAATTTTATTATATTGAAGCTGAGTTAGATAATTCCTTATTTACTATTTATAAATAAAAAATGCCTTATACAATCAACTAACATATTACATATTCTTAGATCAGAAATAAAAATTATAAGAGAAGAAAATAAGATGCTGCAAATAACGCAATCTATTAAAAAGTTTCTTACGATTCTCTCCCTATAGCTAATTTTTTTGCTGAATATCTACGAGACATGCCATTTTGTTGCAATCAACAATCTCCTATTAAATAGGAATGCAGAGGGGAAAAGGAATGCCGGGAAATATGAGGTCTTAGATCTTGATTAGCTGAGGTAGGTTGTTTCTTTTGCTCTCACCCCCTTAGCAATCTATTCTTCTCATCACATTTAGGCTTACCTTAATCACTGTCCGGGGAATAGGGAATAGAATAAAAATTGTAGGGAAGCACATATTCACAAAGGTGGCATTAAATATACATTACGGATCTCTGTACGAAATTTGATACAAGGTGGTAAAAGAGTAAAACAATATTTCAGTGCATTAATTATAAGCATATATGATACATATTATTTAATTTTCAATTTAATTAATAAAATATGAATTTAGTTTGCTTAATTACCTTAACGTTTAAATGTGATCAACCATTGCTAGAAGTCAAGTATGGCATGAGAATCGACAGTTTCTTTTTCAAACTTCAAGTCAGGGATGAGAAAAGTTGGCCTTTAACAGAGTCAATGTGCCAGGTTTGTATGTAATGAAAATCTTATAGAATTTTATATCAGACACCCTGGTCCCGAAACTAAGAAAAGACTATTAAGTAGGTAGGGTATATATATATTTGAATAGATAAAACAAAGGAATTATAAAATATCCTTACGACCAATTGCAACTTAAATGTTCCCTTTTAAAGATTGTTAAGATTTATTTTAGAAGGTGACCAAATAATAAAAAAGAAATCCTTTCATTACACTACTGCTGCAGAATTTCCTACCACCATTTCTCATCATAGGAAAGATATTTGATTTTAGAGGGGGATTAGTGCACACTTTAACCGTATATAGGGTAAATATTCAGAGGAACAAAGTTTTGAAAGAATTATATGCCCACTGGGACTTGGCGATCTAAAAAATTATGAGAATATTTATTAATGTAAATATAAATAACTTCCATACAAAGTAGTAAATGCTTTGTACGTTGTATGAATTTGCATTTTAAGAAATATATTTGCATTAAGAAATATATAATACAGGCACTTCTTTCCTGTAAAATGTAAAAAATTAAATTAATACAATGTAAGGTAATATTTTTCAGTCTAGCTTACGAAATTGACTGTGAAATTCATAGAGTCGATTCATGTATACATGACTTTTGAAAGATTTGACTTTTATACATGACTTTTGCTGCTCCAGTTTCTCTTTGAATTCTATTATTTATTTCATGGATAGGAGAAGGATTTGAACTTACGAGACATCACAAGACAATATTTTGCAGCACTTTGGAGAGAATGTGGGTTTACCCTTATTATATGAGTGGGAAGTCATTGAAATTGATACTATTTATAGAGTTATAAAGCAATTGTATTTTTTCAAATATCGGTATAACAATAAGTAAACATTGTTGGATTTCAGTTTTTGCCGAGTCGGTGAAATCAAGGTTGAATTATTTGGAAAATTTTAAATTTCGATTTTGTTTTATTTTATTGTTTTTCTACATTTAGATTTTGATTATCAACAAAAATATAAAAAAAGTGATCAAAGAGAAGAAAAAGAGGAGAACCCTCACATGATTTTAGAATTATTATAATAATATATCATCTACTGTACTTTATTAACAGATAAAGAGTTTCAATCATTAATTAACGAACAATTACGCATTATTACTAGGAACAAATTATTTGCAAAAAATATTTTTACAAATCTATAATATTTCTACCATGCACAGTTAGTTTCATGGTAAGGTATATAGTTTTCCAAGTATTTCTGAAGGATGAGGAAATGATGTCCGGATCAACGATTCCTAGCCTTGACGATTATCGACTAACTTGGCAAAGTTGATGACAAAAATACAGGTCCCTGAATATTTGGACAATATCTCCATTAGTTTTGGTCTTTGTTTTAGAGTATGTGGAGTCCTATCCCGGGAACTAGAAGTATTTAATTCTCTCTTATAAGTGAGGATCTCCAGCATATTCCTCTGAACATTTCCGTTGTTCTGGTTATTTGATAACGATTTGTTACTAGTGTGTTACTAATTCCTGCAAGTATTATTTTGTGCACTAGCTTCATTTTGTTTTCTATGTTCCACATTTTCGTGTAGAATGAAGCATCGTTTCATTTTATTCAGCATGTTGGACTTTTCCACTTAATTCCAATTTATGGATTTTTTAGTAACAATATACATATAAAATTGCTGATATAATACACGTATAATTATTGAAAATATTCTGGACAAATTATTTGTTTTTCATCTCTTTTCATTTTTAATATTTGAAAATACGATGTCAAATGTCAATTTAAAAATGTTCTTCAAACTGAAATATAAATTAACACCCGTTGGAAAAGTACATTAAAAATATTTAAAAATATCAAAGAAAGTGTCACATTTTCTTCATTCAAGTCTTAGCTAATTGAACTTGTCAGAAAAGTTTATGCAGAAATAAATTGGAAGTATTCTAATTTACTTCGAATCCAAGAAAGAAGGAATTATGTTCATAATTAGCAAAACTTGCTAAATGTTGTTTTGTTGAAACTAATAATGTATGTCGACTGAAATTAAATCTAGATTGCCTTTTCCTGCTCAAAGTTCTTCTTTTTAAGATTCAAGAAATATTTTGAGGAGAATTCTTTCAGTTACTGATCTTACACCTGATACATTTTGTGTCAAAACTCATTTAATTATTAATTTAATCTGTTTGTAACTCACATTCAAAATTTTTAAAAATTATGATCGAACTCAAAAATTTTCTTTCTATTCTTTGCAATGTTGTATTTTCTTAGTTTTAAATTAAATTCTTTAGTGATATTCGAGAGAACATTTTAAGTTTTTCCAACTGTATTTCAAATAAATTTTTCGCTTTATTCAACGGATGTATTACTGTTGAGTTTGATAGCGGGAAAAATCTGTTTTAAAAATGACAATCTTACTTTGAAAAGGGAGAATCATACTCAGCTCTGAAAAATTTAAGAAAATAAAATTCTGCTCTAAAAGAGTTTTTTAATATTAAAAATGATACTGGTATGAGAATATATTATTCTTCTATATTTAAAAAGAGATCACAGCACACTGTCAATAGTGCACTTTACTAATAGTCATGATTAAATTCTAACAGCTGTGATAGGGCTGCTGACAGAATTACGTATAAGTCTCTTCAAGCTCTAATTAAAAACCTTTAAAATAAACAACATAATTGTCCCAAGTTTTTGAATGTGAACATATTTTTAATTTGTAAAAAGGTGAAGATATTCTATATATGTTACATTAAGAATATTGTTATATTTAGCAGGCCGGAATAGCCTGGTTGGTAAGGCGTCCAATTCGCATCCCTTGGGTTGCGAGTTCGCACCCCACCAGCCGAAGACTCCCCGCGTGTGTGTTGGCTGGCGCGCGTATAAAATCAGTCGTGGTCACAAAGTCCTCTATGTTGAGAGTAATATCAATAGGGTTACTGGTTGAGGTGTGATCGTTCTGTGATTCAGGCTTAAATTATGATATCTCTGGTTGAATGAATGTCATGCATGAAGGAAGTCCGTCCAGTGAAAAGGGTTGTGACGCGTGTAGTGGCAAAGTCATACTCTTGGCATTAGTTGGCGTCACTAAAACAAGATACGCGCCCTTTCGGTTTAAATCGGTATCTTCGTAGCAGCGGGCTTGTCCATGGCAAGTGCCATAAAAAACAACAGCAAAAGATATTCTTCTTTTATGTAAATTATTATAAGCCACTTTTATTATTCTCAATCCTATTGTGTTACACTTAGAATGCAAGCCTTACCGAGACGTGGTTTACATATTGCAAATGTAGATCTGGCTGTCATAAGCAGAGAACATAGGTTTAAAAACTGAAAGGATTGCTCTGTATTGAGAGCATTTTATCAGCATATTAAGGAAAGAAAAATGTTATGTCAAATAAAATGCACAATACTAATTTAAAAGAATGAAAATTCTCAATTACAAATTTACTATCGCAGCTGTACCTTTGAGTAATTATATGAAGCACGTATTGCTTGCAATCTTTGAAAACTCATTTTGTTCTCAAAACGTAGCTTTGGATACTGCTATGGACTTGCCATTATTGTATCGGCCATGTTACATAAGACTTGTCTGCAGTTTGATTGCTATATTAATGTGAAATTGCTTCCCATTGAATTTGTGTTAGGCATTTCATCTGTTTATATTTTTTTCTTTACTTAATTCATGGCGACTTTAATTTTTGCCGTTAGAATCAAATATTTTATTATAAAAATAGCTGAATTCCATGCTTACTCTCAAAATTTCGAAAAACCTTTTGCAACATCCTGTATTTATATAATTTGGCAACAGGAACGTTAAAAAAATTTATTAGGACATATCTTTTTGTCATAGGATTATTCCCTATATGTATTTTTATGAATTAATTAAGCCTATCTGGTATTTATAAGAAAAAAAATTGACAAAAATATGTGTTAAATGAACCTTATCTGAGAAATATGACAATATCTATTATGAAAATTTTTATTAACCCTTTGAAGCACACAAACATAAATTTTCTGAATTTTTAAAACTTACCTAATTAATTTACATGCTTAGGGTCGAATAATTAATAAATTTTAGGAATAATAGGAAATAATTTTTAGAAGGTAGTGGTTTTACTGTAATATAACCGCGCGTCAAAGGATTTAAAAGATAATTATTTATTATATTCTTTGACTGTAATCGGTATATATGAACCGGATGACTTTTCCACTTTTACAAGGAGTATCGTAAAAATAGCCATTTTGCATGAATTTTAAAATTTTAATCATGCCGAAGTCGGGGTGGGAGGAGTTAAATATAAGTTCAATATAAGCTGAAATATTCTACTTTATTTCATTGATTTCTGTTTGAAATTCAAAGGACAAATGAATAAATGCAAAAAATAATATTGATTTAATTGTTTTAATTTGATATATATTCAGTGTTTTAAAAAAAGTATTTAATACTTCTATATCCATTTCATAAAAATGTAAAAGACAAACTAAAATTATATTGTAATAATTTCAAAAAATTTTGAAAATACCTGGCCAAAATTTTAAAAAATAAAATAAATTATTTAATATTTTTTTCTTTTATTTTATTTAAGCTACCACAACACTTTGCCGAAAAAGAAATATATTGAAAATTTACTTACTATTACAAATTAAAATTTCATTTGCAGAATTTTTTTTTGTTATAAATGCAATTAAAGAAATATATTTAAGCTTAAATTAATTTTTCTATGTGATTAAATTATTTGAATTTTTTTAAAAATATTTTTTAAGAAACCTTTTCTGTAACTAAAAATTTCTTCAGTCATTTTCGGTTGAAAAATAAAATGCTTTAGAAATCTTTTTCATGTTTGTAAATTAACGAGAATCAATACTTATTATTTTTTCTGAATAGAATACCTCAAGAGCAGCATTTTATTTCTGATAAGATATTCTATATTTTTCTAATATTTGCATAAAGTTTTTTTATGTGCATGTTTCTCATTTCATGCATTTGTATTATATATTATAACGTATGTCAACAAGTGTTATAATTTTTATAAAATGTATTACTTAAAAAAATGCAGTTTATTTTGAAAATTGAGAAAGTTTATTTAACTAATGGACGCCTTCATCATATGAATTTTTTTTTCCTTTCTAACTTTCAATGCCTGACGGATAATTTTTTATCGCATACTCAAAAGTATGCTTTAGGAAAACGGTCTTGTTAAAGTCTGCAAATAACTATCAAAAATAAAGTGCAAATAAAGATGTTAAGTACAGAACAAATTTGCATAAGGAATTTCTTACAAACACCTTCAATTGTACCGCAATTTCTAGATATCCCCTTTAGGGACACATTTGTGCGAAAAGCAAATAGTCAATAAGTCAAAAAACAAGTCCGTCGGAGAGATTCTCTGAGAGCTAGTAAGTGAAATAACATAAACAGGAGTTCGAATAACGTACTAGAAAATGAAAGAATAAAAAAAAAGAATAGGAGATGTCTTCTTCAGATTTGGAATAACAAGAGCGAGCCATATTTACTTTCCGAAGATTTCAACTCCCCGAATGACATAAAAAAAATTCCATATGAGAGAAAAGTAAATACGTCTTCAGATTGGAATATGCAAAAGCAACGATTTACTCTTTCGCCAAGAAAATCCTTTGAAAATACCGACGTATGTTTTCGATAATTTTACTCTGTTGCTATTCGAGGATAAAGAAGATTGTTCAAGGAAAAGAATAAAAATAGTTTGTTTGATTCAAAGATAGTATTTCCGATTACTGACCCGGATGCAAGGTTTAAGAGATCCTACATTTGATTATTGGAAGAAAAATCGATATTTCACGATACTTTAGAACTGTAAAATAAAACTAAAAATATTAATGTTTTAGTAGGAGAAATGAATGAAATGAAAGTATTTGGAATTTTAAAAGTAAGTTAAATAAAGGCATAAAAGAATGGAGGATTATTTTTTTTCAAAGAGCAAGAAGAATTATTTATGGAAAAATATTAAAAATGTTTAACTTTCACCCTTTAGCAATTTAAAGAATATTTTTTACTTTTGTTAATGTGTATCCACTTTTGATTCATCAAAAAGAGTTTGAAAAAGAAGTTTTGTCTTCAAACGGTGTGAATAATAACTATCCAAAGTTTGAAAAAATATTTTTATTTAATTAAAAAATGAGATTTTTTTTAAAAAATTCTTTCATGATAATTGTTGAAAGATTAAGGTACAAAAGGATTTTTTATTACATTTACAGTTATTTATTTCTTCTGCCAATTTTTTAAATAACCTGATAGCATTGTTGCACGGAAACAAATTATTGCAGACTAAAGAGTTGCAATAAAATATGACTTTTTTAAGAAATCTGAAACAAGTAATAAGACGTAAAAAGAATTAATTGATTTATATTAAAATTCCATTCTTATATGCATTATTCTACTTTCACAATAGGAGGTATTTACATATTTTTATATTCTTGATAGGAAAGTCAAATTATATAATTAATTTGTAAATTCGTTGGCTATTCTTTAGATTTTGAATGTCAACATGTACAATAAATAATTGCAGTAAGATGTGTGTACGTTTCTCGATGAAATGTAACTTAATTAAAAATCACCATATCATTCTTGAATTTAAAATATATGAGATACACGATACGAACCAATCATAAAGGTGTAAAATAGCATAAATTTAGTATGAAAAGTTGGTATGCGCATATAAATGCTATGAGTTTAGCATTAGTTCTTAAATGAAAGATTTTTATCATACTAAATTGGTATTAGTTTAGTACTCTGAAATTGAATATTTTTCCGTAACCAGTATAGATTTCAAGAGTGATACCCTAATTCGTAAATTTTTCTAAAGAAGATGTATTATCAAGTAAAATGTCTCAAACAATAGCACAGCAAAGAATTACTTTTAAGACAGACAGTGCTCAAAAATTAAAAGGGAATTTAAAGGACAAGGAAACAGGGCATATTTCAATCATAGATTGTTTTCAACATCAAAATATAGCTGTCATTTTCATTTGATCGGCTTATTACTAATAATTCTTATACAAAACATTATTTAAATATCGTATTATATAACACTGTACTATTGTAAATAATATTCATATCTATACCAATAGGTGGGAATCACTAAAAAGTCAAGTAAAAAAATCAATCGTGCTCAGTAAAATGGTTCGTATCTCTACACGCTCATATAAATAAACTCATGTCCATAAATTAAGGATAATTCAGAGTCACGAGGAAATACATATAAATCCAAAATACATATATCACCCATAAAATGACTGCAAACATCTTCAAAAATCATATGCAAATTTCAGGAAGCCACCAGATGTCACCGACAGTACGTCATAATGACCAGAGTGTAACAGAGTGATGTATAAGGAATACAGGCAAAGAAGAAAATTGTTCGCGAGCGCTTTATAAGCCTTTCAGAGCTATAACCGTATAGTTATGACATAAAGGACGCATTTGGATGATTTTTTACGTGGTAGAATTATCGGCCGTCTGGCATGTGGGCGTACCAAGCTGGAAGGATCCGAGAAACTTGGAATAGCACAGAGTGTCATCTCTAGGCTTTAGCGACGATTCCAAGATGATGGTAATGTGAGTAGACGTAACAACACTGGTCGCCCCAAAGGCGACAACGACGAATGAGGACAGGTATTTGGCAGTTACTGTCAAAAGAAACATACGGAGCACAGCATCAGGCCTGTCTCGTCAGCTCTCTTCAGCCACTGGCACGACAGTTTCAAGACAGATCATGTACAGACGCTTAGGGCAGATTGGTCTATATTCTTGTAGGCCTGTCATATGTCTTCCAGTTACTGCAACTCACTGTCGCCTGCGGTTAGTCTGGATTAGAGAGCATGCATTGTGGACACTACATCAGTGTAATGTGAGGTTTTCCGACGAGTCCGGGTTTAGCATACAGTCTGATTCTTGCCGGACTTGGATATGGAGAACGCCAGGTTCTCGTTATCACCAAGAGAACATCATTGAACGGCACCGTTACGGTGGTGCAGGATTGCTCGTTTGGGGAGGAATTATTCTGGGTCCCAGAACTGACTTGCATATTCAAATTGGAACCATGCAGGCCAAATCTATCGGGATGACATTTTGGAACAATATGTACGTTTGTTTCGGGACGCCATGGACGCAGAATTCGTGTTTATGGATGATAACGCCCGTCCTCACCGTGCAAACATCATAAACGAATGTCTTCGATCGGTGGATATCACCCGTATGGACTGGCCAGAATTCTCACCGGACTTGATTCCAGAAGAGAATGTGTGGAACATGCTTGGACGACGAGTTGCAGCCCGTCAACCACCTCCTACATGTCTACCGTAACTTCGGAGAACATTGCTTGATGAGTGGTGCAATATTCCCCTAGATCAGATCGATAATTTGATACTCAGCATGCCTAGGCGTTGTACGGACTGTATTGCATCGTCTGGGAGACTTAATATGTATTACCCATCATATCAATCATGTAATATTGGTTTTTGTAAATAGTTTTTTTATTTGCTCCAGGGAACAAAAAATAGCAATTTTTATTAATGATATCAAATATATAGCATCTTTTTTGTTCTTTACCTTTTTGTTTAATAAATAGGCTTCACAACTAAGTCACATTTGTTTTGCTTCTGCCTGTTTTTTTCCCTGAACTTGCATTATCCTTAATTTATGCACGTGAGTGTAGATGGAAATTTCAGCACTTTAAAATATAGTTAATTCGGCCTTTCTAGTGAATATTACAGAAAAAAAACTAATCGTTTGTTGATCCAGTTAAAAAGATATTATATACATAATTTTTATACAGTAGTATTAAAACCATCCTTTAATTTGATCCTCCAACACGTGCGATTTAAAATTTTGTCGCATTTTTATACATGTAAATGCCTTAAAATAGCATTTGCTTCTTTTATATAACTATTTATTGGTACAATTTACGGTTATATGAAGTTGGCGATTATTTTTTTATTGAATTTTTGACTCTACTAGCTTCTAGAATGCTCTCGGCTACTCTAATGAAGACTTGTAGAATGGTTCTATTTACTTCAAGGTGGATGCTGTGTTTTTCTACTTTTCTTATTATTTCTATATGTGTTTAAGCATCAACCAAGATTTAGGATTTTCCATGTATTTCTACGATTGCATTTTCCTTAACGGCTGTTAAAAAGTTCAGATTAACTTAATCAAGAAAAATTACGCAAATTTAGTGTAAAGTGCAACATTTGTTTATATTCAACCATTTATATAGTTCTGCGTTTTATGGTTGAAAGCCTATAAAGGAATTTCCACAGAAAAAAATTCAAAGTTTGAAAAAAAAAAGAGTTTTTCAAAAATTTCCAAAAGAAAACAATGTAATATTTAGGTTCACGTAGTTACTATATGTCAATTAATTTTGAATATATCAACTACATCCGAAAAATGTTGTACCTAGTCAGATTTGTTAAAAATAATACATTCTTTACCTTCAGAAAAACAATTACCCCTACCTGTTGTGGAACCAAACATGTGATACCAGAAAATGAAACAGCCACCACTGTATTCAGATGGATAAACTGGTGAAAATAATCTTGCCGTGTCATTCACATTTCTTGGTGCCGAGGCTTCCATGAAGAGATAAAAACCTGGGAAAATTTATCAGATGAAAAAAAAAAATCTCAAACTTTGAATGCAGCAGCAAATTAAAATTGAATTTATCCTATCTTTCCATGATTATTTAAAAAAACACAAATACAGCTTTGTTGCTCGTCGGAAATTAAAAATAACGCATGCGGAAGAATAAGTTGAAATTATTTCTAACTGTTCATTGCAAGCTGCAGCTTATGGAATAATACGAACGATATAAAAGTGACACAATAATTTATCCCATACTCTTTTAGCATTTCTGATGTGATGTTTTAAAAGTTTACAGATATACATGTCTTAAATTTTTCAACATCTATTGGTAACGGAAGAATAAAAACCTGCGGATTGATGTAGCGCCTGAAAAAAAATAAGTATCATGTTCATATTGGCATCTTTTCAAAACTTCACATCAAGCAACGCGCAGAAAAAATTGTATGATCTACTGCTTTGGTATTCTTCGCATTTCTGGGGGGGGGGGGGAATTGAACACTTTTAACTATATTAAATTTAAACTTTTAACTCTATTTTTTTTATTTCCGATGATCAATAAGGCTATACTTAGTTTTGTTTCCCTTATTAGACTTGCAAAGTCTTTCATCTTATTTTCATCGTGTTCCATTCTTAGTTTCGTGTGTTTTATTAATTTCAATGCCTTCAATTTTTAATAAGAGCATTATTTCAAAATTCTTTGCAAATAAAAATTAGCGCACATAAGTTATTTCATTTTTACTTTAAATTTAAAAAAATCACTGGAAACTTTAAAAGTATGAAATCATGAAACAAAATGAAAAAAAGGTGAATAATTACATGAATTAAGAAGATTCCATTTAAAAATAAATTGCACATGCAATTCATAAGTAAGGTTTATTTTTTATTTTAAACGAAAATATTATTTTACTAAGAATTGCTCACTAAAAAGAGTATTTATTATACATACTTTTACATGATGCAGAGCAATGAATCAATATATAGATTGTATTAAGGATGTAAATAGTAAAATATCTTGTTACATTTGTAATATAATATGGGTGACAAGAACTTAAACTTGTTGACTACAAGAGACTCTTCGTCAATTATTTAAATAAAAGCAATGATAATATTTAATAAAATATATGACACAGTTTTTATGGAGTAAAAATAACACAGTTCCAGATAGAGCATAGTTCGGAGCTTGTAATGCTCCAAATCTTCGAGTATTTTAACTTAGTATTCAATGTTGTTGATATTTTCACCAGACTCTATCAATGCTTTTGTCATGCTGCATGTAACTTGCATTTGGTTTTCCTTACACCTACGTTGTTGCGCTATAACAAATGTTCATGCCATTAAATCAGCGTTGAGCTGACAAACAACCTCATAGTAACAATACTTGTGATTCAGATTCTATCCTATTTTTCTAAATAACCTTGTTTGCATGATCTTTATCTTATTTACCAAACACTTCCTTCCATAATTTTAGGAACATTCAGTATGAATATATATTTTTAATTTCATAATATTCCACGAGTTTAATTTATATTTAAAAGTTTAAAATATCTAAATTATTTTGTCTTTGCATACCTGCCTTATTTTTTAACTATATTGATGACAATCTCTCAAATATATTCTAATTATTCTGTGCCTAACCGCTTAAAAAAACACATTCGCAACTGTGACAAGGAAAAATTTGCATTAAATCAATCTTACCTCCTTTTCCTTCACCGAAAGTGTGATCATAAGAAGGTCCAGTTCCGACATGACCCGATGGAGTAGCAAATTGATTCCGTTTCCAATCGAAATCATGAGTCGGGTCATGCGACCAGCCACACAAATCAGGATCTTCGAAATCACAGGACGTTTGAGGATCTGTTGTGGAAACTGCAATAAGAACAAAAAAATTAAATTTCTCGAGTACGTAAAATAAAATTTGCATTTATATATTTTTAAAAAAAATAACAGCCAATATATATATGTGTGTGTGTGTGTGTGTGTTTTATGGGCCTAAATATAAGCATTAATTCTTATTCAATACAATGAAGTAGCTTTGGTCTAGTTTGAAATTTTATGGTATAAGAATTTCAGATATACAAGGTCAAGCATATTATTGCTTTATACTTAGGTCCCATAAAATTTTAGTTCCCTAAAGACAAAATTCAAGAATTTCTGATTATTTGAAAAGTATTCCAATCTAGATAAAAATATTTAAAGAATGGTTGTTTAAAAATAAAGTAGTTATCTTATACATCATGTTTAAAGAAGACAATAGAATCTAATAGAATATGAAAACAGAGAAAGATAAGTATGTAAATCTCTCCAACGAGGCCGAGTAATATATCCCTTGTTATGAAGCCATAGAACTACCAGTAAATATTATCAAAAGAGAATTCGTATAGAATATAAGAAATTATTACACCCCTATTTTAATATGGAAATATATAAAAAAAAGAAACTACAAATAACTGTTGACTATTGAAGTTCATTTCAGACGAGGATATCGGATTTTTATTAATAAGTAATATCGGATTTTTGAGCAATCAAGCAATAATTCTCGAAAACATCTTGATTGGAGAACAATTTTCTCTTATTGGAATAATATATAAATCGGAAATTCTATATTGGTTGTTAGGTTTTCTCAATAAAAAACATGGATTAAGAATGTACAGAGAAAAGAGAAATGAACAAGAACTTGCAAAAGTTCTTTCTCGGCGTCTCCTTACTCAAAAATAAATTAATACTTATGATTCTAAGTAAACAACGTTTCATCTTCCTTATTAATTTCTACATCATCGATAAAACTAATTTTTTGAATAATAAATAAAGTTTATGGTTTACTAATTAGTATCAATGATACGCTGGCAAGAGGCTGAAATCCCATAACATCAGTGTTGAAATGGAAATTGCTAGTTCTCATACCATCAAACACCTAATTTCATGTAACGCGTTTTTACGACATCATGTCTTTCATTATTTAAATTCAATACAAATAAAAAATCAATCATTCAGATTATAAAATTTCTTTGAAAAATTCCATTATATTGTAATGCAAGTATTTTTCCAAATAAAAATTTTATTTTCGGTGTAAGTATGTAAATACATTATTTTTTTATTTTTGTGAAAAAACACTTTATTTTCTTATTACTTTTATAAGTACTATGCATTTAGAATAATTTTTAAAGGTTAAATATATCATATTTTTAATAGAACATATTTTAAAGTTTTTAGAATATCATTCTTTATTTTGTAAAATGGAATTTCTAATAAAATAAAGGATTTCGATATCTTATTATATAATTGCTTAAAATAATATGACATGGAAATGTTGTGTCTAATAACTATTCTTCGTTTCTAAATAAACAATTAAACAAATAATAAATTAACAATTTAAAACAATTAAAAACAATTTGTCGGGTTAAATAGATTCCCCGTTATATTTGTTAAGCATTATGAAGTAGCCGTGTTTATCAAATGGCATTAAAAATTAAACTTGTATTTCGAATTTGTTTCGCCTCTTTAAAATCCATTTTATTTCACCTTAATCATCTTCATTTCTCAAAGACAAAAATTAATAAATAAATTACCTCATTTTACTTTGTCCTTTTATTTTTTAAAACAGAATCAAAATATATAGAATAATTTAAAACTGACTCTCTCTATTTATTTTTCTACTTCAAAGAATGCTCCAGACGTATGGAATAATTCAAAATTTCATAACTGTTTGACACTTCTATTAGAAAAAAGAAATATTTTTCAAAAACTTCTAGACGCATATATCAGACAGATTTCTCATCAATCCCAGCACAGCCTCATATCTCATAGAAACAATATAAAATCGCGTTATTTCAACAAAGACAATAAATAAGAAATGAAAAAGTCTTTTATATTTTCGATGAAAGAAATAATTACAAACTATAACTCCGGGCTAAACTTTCCTAGACAACAATATTTTAAACTTTCACGAAGCAATTACTGAACAAAAAAAAAGTATTTACCGATACTGACAATTTGCAATAATTTAGCGATGTCGATTTTTTTATCAGTATTATTTTCGTTCAAGAAATGCTTTTTGAATAAATAACGTCTCTTCTGCAGTTTAATGAAAAGGTTACAGCGCTTAAAATTTGTATAAGCGTTTGTTTCTCTCAGGAGAGTAATGGCCCCAATTTACTCGGAATGATAGCTATTTCAAAGGGGTGTTTCCTTGTTTCACGAAATTTTGAAAGGATAAAAAAATAGGGATTGATTAAACGTAATTTCTGAAACATTCACGACTTAGAGCAAATTGGCACATAATAAAAATGTAATGGTGAATGATTAGAAATATTAAGTTAAATTTAATGCACTGACTGTGCAAATATCTCCGTTTATGCCATTCACGTATTAAGTACTAAGTACTAGTAACTACTTGCTAGAAAAAGAATTTTAACTAATCCTTTGAAAAACCTTAATGTACTAAAATACTAAAGCTTCAAGTAGTTCTGCATTGGTTTCTGTAAATTTTCTCGTGCTGGGAAAAAGGAATAATTAAAGCTAAGAAAAAATGTCAAAAAAATGCATTAAACAAAGTGTCGTTTGTCCATGTAGATTCTTCGAATCCTATAAGAATTTATGTTCGATTACTATTATTTAAAGTGTGATGTGGAAGTATTTTAGAAATATCGTGAAAAATTCAGTATATCCGAAAATATTAACGTAATTATTTTTAAAAAAGTGTTGGTATAAGTTCTAAAGACCATATTGATAAAGGAAGCATAATGAAATTTCGAATACATGGTGCATTATTTTAAGGTGCACTAATTAAGGACATAAGAAACAGCAATCAACTTTCTAAGTGACGGTCACGGTGACAAAATATCTAAATTTACAAAAGGTAGTAGCTAAATTAGTTCTTTGAAAAAACTTAATGTGCTAAAGAACTAAAGCTTCAAATTGTTCTGCATGGGTTTCTGTAAATTTTCTCGTGTTAGGTGAAAGGAATAAAGGAGAATCAGGGAAGAAAAGTAGAATACTGAACTAAACAGAGCGTTATTAATCCATGTGGATCATCAACTTAATACGTTCTTCAAATCCTGTAAGAAATTTTAAGAATAGTCCATTATTATTGTTTCAAGTGTAATGGGGAAGTATTTCAGAAAGATCGGGAAAAATTAACGGCATACAAAAATATCATTTCAAAAAAAATCAATACAAGAAGATAAGTTCTAAAGACCATATGGATCAAGGTACTTTTAATCTTTTAAGGTACACAAAATAATGACATGAGAAACAGCAATCACTTTTCCCAGTTATGGTTGCAGTGACAAAATATATAAACCTGCTAAACGCAGTAATTACTTCTAATTTAATGCACTGAAACTTTCGCAGTTCCACAACTGTAAATGATGATTGGAATCGAAAGTCAGGCATCAAAAAAGCCAGGTTTGATGAATTCAAAATCAAAGCTACCAATAAACACTACGAAGTAATGGTAAAAAAATAATAGCATTTTACTGTCTTTCACAAATGTTTCATGGGTTAACCTTAAAAATGATTATATTTTATTCATAGTTTAAGGCCTAGTGTTGTCTGAAATACACATACAATTCCAGCGTTAATTTTTGCTAAGAAGTGATTTTTCTATGACAGTCACATCCAAATTTTTCACTGTAACTGCAAGCATCTCGTCACTGTTTCCCATCTCTTTCTTAAGCGAATACACTAAGATAGTAGCATATAAAACATCATAAAATACTTGAAGTTTACAAGCTCTTATACTTCCAAAGAGTTTTAAAAAATTATTCATGTTTTTTTCACATCATAAAATCATTAATCTTTACCATTAGCACTGATTTTTTCTCTTACTATCTTTTAGACAAATCTCTTGTTTATTGGATTGATATGAAAGCAGGTAGGGAACTGCAGCTAATATGTTTTAAAACATGGCTTTATTCACATTCAAAGACAATGTGTCTCTATCAAACACAATACAAGATTTCATCGAAATTATTTCACACAATATAACGAAAGATAGAAACTTAGTATGAAGAACCTAAATGTGATTAATCAGTTTAACCTCTAAATCTGAAGTTCATGAAGCCTTAGATGCAAAATTGTTTAAAAATACTGCCGAAAGAAAAGGAATGAAAACGAAATAGATTAAACATGTGTGAAGATAATCTAAAATTGAATATCTGAAATACATTTGGGTAAATGTGCGTATGTCTCTTTGCCAAAATTCTCTCATAAATTAACTAAGCTTCGCCGTCGTACATAAATACTGCATTTTGTCATAAAGTGGCATATGTTGCTAACATTTTCATTTATAACTTTAAAATTTTGTACTTTCCAACGGGTGTGGTTTTTGATATACGTAATCCTGTTATAATAGCTTATAACAGTATTACGTATAAATAGTCTAGTAAAATATTTAGAAGCGTTTTAAAAAGTCTATATGTCATATCATTATTGTGACATACTATGTTATTACAGAACTTATTTTTAAACGGAAAAAAGATTTTTAAATGAAAATCCTTTATTTAAGTAGAAACGTACGCATGAAGAAAAATAAAATTTCTCTTTAAATCAATTTTTAACTATATATATTTTTTTTCAGAAAAAATATTTTTCTAAACAAAATATTTCAAAATTTTGCATTTCTGTGACATTTATATTACATATCTTCGAGTAATTCCCAGAAATGCCTCGGCAATAACATTAAAGGAATTTCTTATCAATTTAATACAGTGACACAATATTTCTTTGTAACGATTTAAGATTCTCACCAGTTTAACAGCAATAAATAACGAAAAAACATATCTTTCTTCTCTTAGGTTAAGAAAGTAATTGGAAGCTATATCTCCAAACTTAGCCTAGGACATTTTAAGCATTCAGAAAACAACTGGTGAATCAAAAAAAAACTTGCTTTGCTAATAATATATAGTAATTTAACGGTCATTAGTTTCTTTTATCAGTTTTATTTTTATTTGAGGAATGCTTGCGTGTTAAATAAATAATGCCAAGGTAACGATATATACATATATGTATATATGAATGCACTGAATTTGCACAAGAGTTTAGTTTTTCTCCTGAGAGAAATAGCACTGCATTTATTCGAGAGGACAGTAGTTTCAAAGGGACATTTTCAATAAGATTTGAAAAGAAGAAAAAAAAAAAGAATCGATTTAGAACAATCTTGGAAACCTTCAGGACTTGCTGCAAATTGGATTTTTTTTCAAAAATAATGTTAGTGGTTTGAAATACTAAGTTAAATTTAAGGCATTTAATATGTAAATAAGTCGTTTTATTCATTCCACGTATTGCGAGTGTTAATTAATAGTAAGTATTAACTAGAAATCGAATGCTCTCTAATTCTTTAGAAGAATCAATGCACTTGTTTTATGAAAGACCACTATTTATTTTCTTTTATGTATTCAACAATGTAATTTGAGAAAAGAATAAGAAAAGGACACAAAAAAAATGTTAGCGATTTCAGTGCGTTGCATCATAATATTATTATTCCTATTGAGAGTTATCAAATTTTCAGAGTTTCTATCTATTCAAAAAGTCTCTAATTGCTACATTTTCTTACGCCCTTTCTGTTACTAAGCAAATAAAGTTAATAAAACAATTTACTTACATGATTCTAATGATATTTCAGCGCTTTATTTCAATTTTTGAAAATAAATTAAAAATAAACTATAGAAATATATTTACCGATATCATAAATTGAATGCAATATTTTAATAAAAATATTTGACAAGTAGTGATATAAAACCCTTGATTTTTTATAACTCTTCGTTTAATCTAAAATTTCATTACAAGGAATTATTAATTATTAATAGATAGTTAGAGAAAATTCATTTGGATGCACATATTATATAAAGTATTCAACTGAATCTGGTCATTATTATATTTTTCTCAGATATAAAAGTCAGGGACCGTAAATATGAAAAATATGTTCTCTCAAGTCTACTAAGTCGTTTCTTTTGACCAGTCAAACACCAGAGGACAAATCTCAGAGAAAATAATATTTATTTATTACAAATGCCCATAAGATTGGTTATGACGCCATTTGATCTCTAGCCTTCCAAAATTTCTGAACTTTACAGTTTAATAACGAAAGTGCAGAGCACGAGTCAAGATGAGTAGCATCAAAAATTTGATGGTGTCAGCACAGAGGACATAAGAAGGAGACACAAAGCCCAAGCCAATACAATTATGCTGGTAAACAGTCATTCCCTATAGTGAGGCGGAAAAGTGCCACAGATGCACTTCTAGAAAAATCTAGGATCAACTGTGTATCCTCAAGCAGTGAGGCCTATGGCTTACAGACAAAATCACACAGTGCTCTCTTCTTTATCTTGGTGGCTTATCTTCTTTTTATTAGAAGTTTGACTGAATGAAATGAGAGGCTTTTCAAAGGTCTCTGGAGGACTCTTGCACCCCTTTTGGCCAAAAAGTAGCCATCCTCGTTCCCAGGAATCCCTCAGTGAGCTGGGATCAGTATCTGAGAAAATAATATTCGACATTCGAGTATGAGCGATCACGAGACATTTAAAATAAATAGAAAATTGTTTCCATCAGTATTAAAAATAAAGTTTCTTATATATGTTCTTTCTTCTAAAAATAGAACAGCACGTCCTGGTAACTATCAAGTTGTAAAGGACACGGCACGAAACAGTTTTGTGCAGTTGAATTCAAATTCCAAAGATTTTTGTGGCTGGGTACAATTGAAGAAACGAAAGATTATTTTTTTAAATTTTCAGTGCCTTAAGGCATTATTGGTGCTGTATATAAAAAAAAATACCTAATAACTCCGCATTCATTGATGAGAGTATAACAAACCTATACATACAGTGTATGTATGTGGTTATGTAAATTTTCAGAAATTATTTATTGTCTATTCATTTCATTGGAATGAGTCGTAGACGATATTTTATTACTTTCTTTTGGTGGGAAAGGTGGAAGCGTACTATAGATTCTCTAAAAGAATTATTCATATTAGCCATGGAAATATTAGCCATTCAAACATTAGCCATGCTTTCTTGTGCCATATTTTGGAAGATCATTGTTTTGTTTTTCTAATTAAAGTGGCTATAAAATTTTTAGGCATTTGGACTTAGTTCACATTCTATTTTACTAATTTATTATTAGTTGATACATCATGAATGGTACACAGCATAGCTTTTGTGCCAAAAAAACACACAAATTCAAACTCTTTTCATGCCAAAAAGTGCCTAACAACTCCATAACTATTGAGGAGAATACAACAGCTCCATACAACGCTGTATATGGTTATGTAAATCTTCAGAAATAATTTATTGTCTATTTATTTCATTGTGATCAGTCGTAGACGATATTTTATTGCTTTCTTTTGGTGGGAAAGGTGAAAACTAATTATAGATTCTCAAAAACAGCGCTTCACATTATACTGAAATGAACTACACTTTGTTGTTTATTTTCTGAAAAATTGCACCAACAGAGAACAGTTAGTAAACAGGTAAATAATTCTTGAAAGTTCCCTCTGTATAACGTGCCAGAATGTTTCCTTACTATTTTTGTTTACAAGAAAGTGTAGGTGTCGGTAATGTGTGCCATTGCTCTAAAGAATATTGCATATTGAAAGAAGGAAGATCTCTGTGCTTATAACATATTATCTTCAAAAAAAAACTTATTATTTGAAATGCTGCATAAGCTTCAAGAGAAAAAAATATATAATAAAAACAATATTACAAGTTGAAAAGTTTCTACAATAATCAAGTTTATAATCAATAATAAATGACGAAACTGTAAAGATGCTTTTTTTTCGCGTTACCCTTTTCCACCAGATTTTTGCGCCCTCAATTCCCTACTGACCCCCAGAGCTTAAATATGAATGAAACCATCATAAATTTCCTGGATCTTCGCTCCCTTGCGCCATCTTTAAACGCACTCGTAAAAATCAAGATTTTTTATGACCCAGAACATTTTTTTTATCGCAATTTCGAAGCAAAGCAAGGAAAAGGATTTTTTTATGTCATAACTTCAGCGTATAAAGGATTCTCAGTCATAACAATGAGAAAGAAGAGCAGATGGGATGGAATTATGCAACAAGTTAATCCATAAAAGTAAAAATACCGATATATTCAAGTATTTCCCGCAATCTTTTATCCAGGATAAGTTACACTTGCCGTTCGTCAATTCACAGAGGAAATCTAAAAATTGCATTAAATCCATATGTTATTTTTTTTTTAATTAAGCAGGTCCCCAAGGATCTTAAGCAACATCAGGTACAACATGGATAAGCTTATCTAAAAATGTTTTGTATAATGTGATTATTGCTCTGAAAGAAAAATAACTATGCACTTTTGCAAGATAAAAATAAGAAAAAAATTATAGGATAAATAAGATGGAATTGCACAGTTTTTATAAATAGTAAAAGGGAAAGATTCCAAAAAAATAGACAAGTAATATGTTTAGAAATTAAGATAGCATAAAAAATTTTAAAGAGAAAATTATGAAAAAATTAAAAGCAAGGGATAAAAGAGAGAGACAGGTGAATGAATTCAATTTCAGCCATTCTATATGCATGTGGAAAGTTAAAATAGTCAATTCCGACAGCTACACAAAAACACCATTATCCTTGCTTGGGTGCCCATTCATCAATCAGCATCTGTTTAAGTTGTCGGGTGTTCCCAGGAGGATGTAATCGTTCCGCAAGGCGTCTCCTCAAAGCATCCCACACATGTTCTATCGGATTTAAATCAGGGGAGCACGCCGGCCAATTCATTCGAGTGATATCTTCACTTTACAGGAGCTCCTCAACAGCACGAGTCCTGTGTGGCCGTGCATTGTCATCCATAAAAACGAAGTCTGGTTCAATGGCACCTCGGAACTGAAGCACATGGGTAAGGATCACCTCCTGACAATAGCGATCTCCAGTTACAGAACCTCTGTCGAAAACGTGGAGTTCAGTCCGCCCGTTCATCATAATGCCTCCTCAGACGACAACTCCAGGACCACCGAAACGGTCTCTTTCCGTGATGTTACTGGGATGAAACCGTGTCCCAACCTCTCTCCAAATCAACTGGCGTTGGGAATCGCTTGTAGCATCACGGAAAGAAACCGTTTCGGTGGTCCTGGAGTTGTCGTCTTAGGAGGCATTATGATTAACGGGCGGACTGATCTCCACGTTTTCGACAGAGGTTCTGTCACTGGAGATCGCTATTGTCAGGAGGTAATCCTTTCCCATGTGCGTCAGTTCCGAGGTGCCATTGGATCAGACTTCGTTTTTATGGATGACAATGCACGGCCACACAGGACTCATGCTGTTGAGGAGCTCCTGGAAAGGGAAGATATCACTCGAATGGATTGGCCGGCGTGCTCCCCTGATTTAAATCTGATAGAACATGCGTGGGATGCTTTGGGGAGACGCTTTGAGGCCCGATTACATCCTCCTGGAAACACCCGACAACTTAAACAGATGCTGATTGAGGAATGGGCACTCTTACGTCAAGAACTGTTGGACAATCTGGTGCTGAGTATGGGGAGACGGTGCGAAGCAACCATTGCAGTAAGGTGAGGGCATATTCCATACTAAGGAACATCTGCTTGCTGTTCTTCCTCTTGGACAGACAATCATGTGTAACGATACTATGAGTTCAATAAAGCCTTTTTTTGTTTGATTCCATACTGCATGCATTGTATTCATTTCTGCGCAACTATGCTTTCGTCATTCTTTCAGAACAAAGTGATGTATCTCATTTCTGAATTTCATGCCTCTCAGATGATTTCTCGTGAAGTTATGGCAAAAAACATACCTGCTGCTTAAGTTTTGCACACCAGTGTACATGTTTCAGATACGCCAAATAGTCAGAAATCATAAAGATAAAGATCAGGTAATCTTGGTAAAATATTTGATGGAAAATAGCATTGAAACACTTGTCCTTGTCGTAGTGAAAAGATTTTCAGTTAGGAGTAACGCAACAACCATAAGTTATTGTTTCTATCATTGAAGTTTCAATGGAGATATAGCTATAATTATGCACATTGAACAGCAAGTACAATTGGTTTAACGAGAAACAATGTAATAGCTACCATGTGGGATTACCAGAACCATTAATGCTCGAATTATGTCTATATTATGAGGTGTAAAGCATCATGCATTGCTTAAATGTTGAACTATTTTTTTTTAAATTTCCTCTGCCATACATTCTGCTTTTTTCTGTTTCATAATTTTAGAGCATTTTATAAATCGGGATTTAATAATTATGACCATGTTTATTACATTTATATAAGAGGAAATATGCTAACTAGTTTAATACAATTAGAAAATGTAAAGGTCTAAATTCTCCTTTTGAAATTTTAAAAAACTGAAATTAATGACTGCTATATAAACTTATAATTCAAAGTTTACATATTTTTTTTACAAATAAAATCAAGGATATTGAAATAATTAAACAGGAGCATCATTGTGTCTTTGTTTATGCGATATCCATACACTGTTCTTTTTTAACTAGAGACTGTTTATAATCAATTAAACATCAAATTCACTTTTTCAAAAAATCATTACAAAAAGAATTTTAAACCATTTCAAAAATGTGTCATTACATAAAATTATAAATTAATAATAATATGCCATTTTTACACTAGAGATGACATTTTTTCCAATATATCTATTATTTAAAATTTTTTGATATATCACTAATAATACCACAGAGAAAGAATAAGATTCTGGGAGATGGTTTTCCACGCAATTTTCTGTTTGCTGCTGATATATCATTATTTGCATTTCACATCAAAACAATTCATCGAACACTATTGCCATTCATTAACACAAGCCATTCATGGATGTTGTTTTATGGAGCTGCACGCATGTTAATGAATAATGGTTCATCTGACAGGCTTTTGCGACATAATTTCGGTACCCTTTATCGGTTAATCTGCGCTACATTACAAACACATAGTGTGGTGGTCAAAGTTCAAAGGCTGTCGGCATTGGAGTTGACAGCATACTAAACTAATTATACTAAAACTCAAGTGAATATAGCGGCAGTGGAAATCTTTGTATTAAAAGCAATGTCACAAACAACTCAAATCTGTCTATTCAGATTGGTACAATGAAGGATTTGTGTAAATTATTTATATTTGCCCTTCCGTTTTCTTATTACAGTCCATATTAATAAACTGGTTGTAGATCAAGTCTTTAAATTTTCATTATTGTTGGTAACGCAGGATTAATATAGATAATATACATCAAACGTTGATTCCCGTTTGAGTATTGCATTTATTGTGTCAGCAAAAGGGACTCTATTGTTGATATGAGTTATTTATTGTTATATAAAGGCGTTCACAATAAGCAATGTTTAAATTCCTCTAATTTAGGCAATATCTTTTTTAACAATATAAAAAATTGTTATAAAAGATATTACATATGGATACTTTTAATATTACAACGACTGACTTTTAAATCAATTTTATTTTAAATATTGATTTATTATTAATCGTTAAAAATACTATATATATATATAAGAGGAAGAATAAATTATGATTTATTTAATTTTTGCAAACTCTGGTTCACATTTCTGGCTGGAAATTACATGAATTTCCTGGAGATACGTTGAACTCTATCGCTTTATGATTCTCAAGTCTGTTTTGTTCAGAGAATATTTGGAGCATTCGTTATATCTTCAACTGCAATGTAGTGTTGGTCAATTTTAATTTATGTTCATTTCTATTTAGTAATACTCCTTCGTTTATTAAAACTACAATTGGTCGCTTTTAAACTACTTTTTTGCTATTGAAATGATTCCCTTTTCGAGCAACATAGTAAGTAACTAGTTTCGAGTAAACTATAAATTTTCGTCATACTTAAATCTTTTTTGTGAATTTTTCTAATCACCTAGTGATTTAGATTTTGAGATATCTAAAAAGTGTGTAATTGCCTAATAATTTTAATACTCACCATTGGGTGAAGTTTTATTAAATGGTAAATTTCGATGTGAAGATTTTACATAGAATCTATATGAATTCTTTTGCCATCGTCAAAATATCATTAAGAATATCATAAGTAATTATAATAAATGGATTTTCAAAACATACATTGTCGAATTTTACATATCTTTTCGGAAAAAATAAATTCTTCTAAATTTCGAACCATATATTATTTAAATATTATTAAGTACTTTAAATTCATTCATAGCATTAAAAGAAAAACGATTTTTTTTATCATGATATAGAGGAATATAGCATTAATCGTCACATATGTTTTCCTCAAATAATCATTTGAAAGCACCTTTAGACGCTCCTAAGATTTGCGTTTTAATGCAGTATTCTACAAGAAATTCGGAAAATAGGATCATTTAAGCTTAGGGTTAAGTAAATTTTACTATATTCTTCAGAAATATAAATTTTTATAAAGTAATGTCATATTTTACCACATGAAAGTCATCCCAAAATAATCTTATCAGTATTTTATAGTATTATATAACAGCTAAAGCTTCCTATTTACTTCATGTTGTAATGAACATAATAAATGAAGCCTACAATTTTTGGGTCATATTTCTAAGTCATTCAGTTGTGTTGCTGATCATCTCTTTTGTCTAAAATTTACTTCCGACAATTTCTTTTCTTCTTTTAAGAAAAACAAACTTTCTTCATATCTTTATGTAGCTTTCTTTCCTTTTAAGTAAAGATCCAAGAAACAAGCATTTTTTTATTTATTTTTTTATGAAACTTGAGCTTTCCCGTTTCAAAATATCCGACTATTTTGTCCGCTGTGCTCAAATAAAATTTCGCTTACGCCTTAGAGATCAAAATAAGAGATAAGAAAACATTTCATGTAAGAAGATGCCTTTTTCCATAAAGAGGGAAGAAGATTAAAATAAAACCCAACTTTCAAAAGTACCATTGTGTTACAGTTTCATTGAAAACAGAAAGCCTATCTGAGTTTCCGGTTCTAATACTTTAGGAAAAAAGTACATTTTTTATCTTTTCGAGAAGGAAATAATGCAGATGGCCAACGTATACCTTTAAAACCTGCGACAGAGTGATAGCTTTATAATGCGAGAGAAGGCTCTATTTTGTTCTGCCTGCATATAGATACTATTGTAAGATTCATACTGAAACAAATCTTGAATGTATTCAAAGCAACGTTATTTTCTTATGATCATTTAGAGCGAACATGAAATTTTTGCAGAGATAAAGATGGTCATTTGAGCATGAAGGAACATTTTTCTTTGCGAGCATTTTCATCTGAGGTAAGTTCTCCTGAATGGATAACTGTTTACTATCAACATCTATGACTTAAACTCTTAGTTTTATATTTTAATTAAATTAAGGTTTTAGCATATGATTACTTGTATTATCCTAATATGTAATTTGAGAAACTTTTATATTTAAATCATTTATTAAGGCAAAATAACAAATAACGTAAAAGATTAAAAACTCCCTGAGTAAGGGATGAGTATGTTTGTCTCCTTTTCCTCTTTCTTACCGAGTGAAATATTGAAAATTCTCATTGATTTGTCATTTAAATAAGTGGTTAAATAAATTACTAGAACTAATAAAATGAATCATGAGAATATAACTGAAATGAGATATTCGAACCAAAATATGCATATTTATGCTTACGATATCCGACTAGGTTAAGAGGAGATTTTTAAAAAATTATATGATATTTTTTATTATTATAAGAATGAAATGGTGAATCAAAGTGAAATTATTTAAAATATATGTAGCTTTAGAAGAAAAATCCTATTTTGATGTAAATTTTAGCATTTATTTACAACAATTAGGATTGTTCTAGAGAATCATATTGTTTCATTTTTTTTTCATTTTTCTTTATAATTTTACTCGTGAAATGCGTCTTAGAAAGTAACTAATTACTGTCTAAGAATTATATTCAAAAATGAATTTTTTTGTGTATAATATAGGAAATTATCTAAGAAATTTTTGAATTTCTTTCAAAAATATTTACATTAAACAATCAGACATACAATTCTAGAGCATTCAATATCAAATCCATTGTTCATTACATTCTGCATTACATAACAAGCACTAATTATAAATTTCATTAAGATATTTTGATCATTTTCTTTTGAGATATGATGATGATCGTGAGATATGATGATGAATTAAGAAAAAAAAAAAACTCTTTCTCCCTAAAATACATTTAAAGTTTTTATATGCTTATAAATCACTTATATGCCTATAGTTTGCAATACTTTAGATTATAACTAGAAACAGAACAGCGCCTATTTTTTGATACTGCAAAAAATAAAAATGCGAATTTTCACCAAGATTTATCTTTTTAACGTAATGGAATACCTTAATTAGTTTAGTGATATTAACGTCCCGTTGTAAAGCAACACTAGGGCTATTTTGGGACGGACCTCGTAATTTTGAACCGCGGTCAGGTGACGAGGACGACACCTGAGCTGGCACCTCCCCTCTCCACGCCACACCACACCAGCGGGAGGACATTTGGCATGACGGATTTAACGTGCAACAGACCCCCTTACACGACGGTCTTCGGTGGAATCGGGTCTCGAACTTGAAACCCTATGGCTCATACCCCGAGACCTTACCACCAGGCCACCTTAAATAATCGTCTTAAAGAATAATATATTATTAAACATATTATAAGGCAATTTATTTTTAAATAACTCATTTTTTAAGCTTTCGCCATACATAATATCTGAACTTATTTGTCAAAGCATCAAACATTGGAAAGAATTTCGAATGATTGAAACAATGGACTTTGAAGGCAAAGCAAATTGATAAAACTCAACAAATGGTTCAATTACAAAATGCTCTATTTTATCGTTACAAAATGTCAACCGAAGCATTGTCATAAATGTAACAACTGTGACTCTCCCATTGTTAGTAAAATTCTAATAGAAACGAAAGAAGAAATAAAATTAACTTTATTAAAATGCTTTAAAATCATTATTATCATTCTATCATTATTATCAGAATTAGTTGACAAATGTAATTTTAAATTAGCAAATAACAATTAAATGACGTGAATTGCTATTCATTTAATAAATGATATCCAAACATATAAAACGGTAAAGTGCATGGCACAGAAATCGCTTTTATTATTTATTTCCGAATGTCATTTATTAGTTATTGTTGAGTCAAATATAAACAAATCAGCATACGAAATTCAGGCTGCTTCCAATAGAATATTTTCATCTTTCAACTATCCACTGAGCTCATTTAAGAAGCACAAAATATTATTAGAAATGTTCTGGAGAACGTTCGCCGTATCGCCAAATAGCTCATTGAGTCAGAAGATATAAAAAAAAAATCACGAAATAGTCTTTAAACAGAAAGCTTGATCGACGCAAAAATAGGCTGACTCAGCGACAAATGAGTAGTCTCTGTGACTTAACTATGGAAGTGAAGGCCCATAACGTCGCAAACAATTATCTAACAAAAATACTTTTCGTATAATTAAAAATTTATCTTTTTAATTATATAAATTTTCTTTTTAGGCACTGTTTCCCTCTATTTTAGTAATGATTTTTTTTATTCAGTTTGATACATAATTGATTTGTCGGAATGTTTTTAAATGCTATGATTGAATTCAAGCGTTCCCACTGAGCTCATTTAAGAAGCACAAAATAGTATTAGAAATATTCTAGAGAATGTTCGCCGTGTCGCCAAATAGCTCATTCAGTCAGAATATATTTTTAAAAAAATCAAGAAATAGTCTAAACAGAAAGCCTGGTCTTACTTTTACGTTTACGTTTACGTTTTTATTAGATATTGTGCATGCACTAAACCGATTCAATTGATTTCATGTTTTTGGTCGCATCAAATAACAATATATACATAGATGCACATCCCATATGAATCATGTCACAGTCTAAAGAGTAAGAGCCTAAAAGTCAAGAAATTTGAGTGAACAAGCTTCTAGTCAAAGACGGCTTGTTAAATATAATTTATTAATAATAGTATACAAAATTTAGATAAATATATTTTTTATTTGTTTACCTGTTTGAAATGTCTAATATGTATCATTCACATTTTTCTATATAAATGTTTCGCTTTTATAAGTAATTATTGTATTGTTCAAAGCAAAATACCAGAATAGGGTTTCGTGGATTTCAACATAAATGGCTCGTATACTGCAAATATCAAAGTAATTTTCAGAGGACAGAACGTTAATGATGAAAAAAGAAAAGAAAATATCAGATATCTGTTTTACCCTTAAACAAATAAGAGAAAACATCTTTCGAAATACGATATTATCTTAATGAATCAGCGAAACTCCAGCATAACGGAAGTAAATGTTCTTCATTGCTGAATTCAGTCGTGTGTTTCGATACAGTAGCTTGAAATTGCCTAATCGATACTTATGATCTACAGCCGATATAAGATGCAACAGAAATAAAAGAAAGAAAGTTACATTTTGGCAATGATTAGAAAGAAGTGACTAAAGAAGGAAAAAGACCAGGACATAAAAGCATTGTGTTACATATGGAAGTAAATGAGCTTCTCATCGACAATGGATATAGACAGCTATAATCTACAAAATGGGAAAACAAAAGAGGAATTGTATCGACTTTATTTCATGCTATCAACAAAGCAGGACTAATGTTATAAAATATAAAAAATGGGATTCTTAAGAAAGCACATCAACAGTACCTTTTCCTTAGCATAAATACATCAGCCGGATTTAAAAAGAAAGGCACAATCAACAAATAAACTTTATTTTACTTTGAAAGACAGACTGCCATTATTTAATTCTAAATATATTTAAATGCACGCCTTTTGAACTAAATAAAATAAATGGAATTTTGGATTTTATCAAGAAATATTTCCTTGCGGATCTAAAAGCACATTTCATTTTATTGCATTTGTCTTTTTTTCAAGATCTCCCTATGCAATATAACCTAATTTGTTTGTTAAAAGTCACATTTAAACGGAAATATAATGGTATTTGTGCAAGGAAATATCAAAAGAAAGCATTTCTTTGTGTTGTAGTTGGTTTCTTTAGCTGGGCCTGATTCAAAGCTGACTATATTAAAATAACTTACAAACTGTATTAAAATAATTTGAATAGCCGGACTTTTTTTGCCAAAATGAAATTGAATTTTAATACCTTGATTTCTTTCATGGTTTCTTTTAAGACGTATAAAAAGACCCGTTTTGTTTAAAATTAAATAAAGGATGGTCGCAAAATAAATTTTCTGCTTAAAACATCCTTGGAAAATTAATTTCATGTATGCGCTGTATTTGGCATCGTAGATGAATCTGGTAAAAGGAAAAAATAAATATGTATATATACCAGAAATGCCACATATTTTACATAAGGTAGATAAGATCATTAAAATGCTGCTCTCAAGCTTGGTTTAGTTTTTATTTCAGTTATATTAACATCGCGTTTTTAAAGCAGCACTAGGGCTATTTTGAGGCGGACTTCATAATTTTGAACAGCGGTCAGATGATGAGGACGATACCTGAGCTGGCATCCCCTCTCCAAACTTCCACACCATATCAGTGGGAGGACGTTTGACCTCGACGGATTTAATGTGCTCCAGACCCGCTTACACGATGGCTCTTCTGTGGAATTGAATTTCGAACCTGAAACCCTCCGGTTCTGAAGACGAGACCGCAAAGTCCAGTGTTGGTTAATAAAAGATAATTTCCTGTGAATTTATACTTGCGTCCTTCATTTCTGTATATGTATATTTTTGTTGCTCGAGCACTAATTAAATTTTGCGTAATCCATTTGCAGAGTTTTCATTATGAGCTGTTGTTGTTCCAAAAGCATCAAAATCTTCCTTATCGTTGACTTTGTTTCTAAATTTTTTTTTAGAAATTCATTTTCCAATATATTCCAAAATGAAATTTGCTTTCATTTTTTTATTAATTTCAGCTGAAAATATGTCCAGACAAGGTAAGTTATTTTTTAGTCATCCTGTGAGTAAAAATAGAATGAACACTAATTCGAAGTATTTAGCATACATAAAATGTTGTTCATAAATTAGTGAACTCGAAAATGTCGAATAAAAATGAAAGAAGCAATATTTCATGAGTGAAATATTTAACAACTTATGAACTATTCGAAATTATGCAATTTTGAGTTCATTATAAAAGGTACAATTGAATAATATTTTAAAAATATTTTGTGATGAATGTTCATGTTTTTAAGAGAATCAATGCTTATGTGCAATTGTTTATCATTTTTGTACATTGTCGCTTATATAATCATTCTGTAGTTCAAGATGCATGAAAGTGGAAATCATGAATACGAACACCTCTAACAAGCTTTTGAATGTGAATAATTATCTCTATTATATACAGGGAAATATCATAAGAAGGGCTTAACGTCATATGAGAATTTATATTAATTCAAATATGCATTACAGTGTGAATCCATATTTATTCATATATGTATTATAATGTAACAACTCTCTTATTAGTTCAAATGTTCTTCAGATTTTGATCATATTTTTACAAACTGGGTACCTATTGGAAATACATTTGATTAGGCAGTTGTATATTTCGGCATGATTTATAAAATACTTTACATAGCTTATAAAATTAAATCAATATTTGGTTTCTCCTTTTTCATTTAGTTTGTGTTTTAAATTGCTTATTTAATTATTTATTTTGTAGCTTCTTACATTATCGCTTGCAGGTTATTCAAATGAACAGATTTATAGAAACTTTTTTTTGTATATCATAATTTACTTAGAAAATAAGTTTTCGATTCTATATCTTCACTTATATTTTCAATATATATAAATATTCATAACTCCCAGTCTTATAAAATATCGAGTTTAGTACTGTTCTAGTTTCTCCAGATTATATCCAGTATCCAATTTATTATTTTCCTAATGGTATTTATTATCTATCTTTTAAATTAATCTTTGCCGGAGTCATTTGAAGTAATCATATTTTAATAAAGTGATTGCATATAAGATAACAGAGAGTATATTAAATTAAACAACAAATCGAAAATGCTAAAGTTTTACATTAAGATTTTGAATATTAGGAATATTTCTTGAATTTTCATCATTTAGTAACCGAAATAAAACTGTTTAATTAATATTCATCATTAAATTTCTTGTATATTTTCAGAAAAGGTATATGAAGCATTTCATTCATTATTTCATACATCATACATTTTTTCATAAAACATTTGCTTTTAATTTTCCAAAATCTTGAACAATTTGTCATTTTATTCAAACAAGTTCTTTTAAATCTTCTACATCAAAATAAGAAATATAAGGAACTGCGTTTTTCATTAAAGTGAAAGAAAATCAAAATAAAACCAAACTTCTCAAATAACCATCGTTTTCCAGTTTTATTTGAAGAGAAATGAAATAAACCTGCATCTACTGCTCTTATAATTTTGAAAGTCAAACTATTTTTTTTAAACTTATAATGAGGAAAAAATATTCATTTCGTCAAAAAGAAAGTCTAAAATAGCAAAAAAAAAAAAAAAATTGGTGCTTTCATAAAACTGAATAAACGTAATGATGTAGCTGCAAGAATTTATATCGGACAAGAAATCCATATTTTCCAAACTGATTATTAAAATTTTAGGAATTTTTTCCAAATACTTTTAGAAAATACCTACAATTTCTAACTTTAATCAAATATTCTGTCAAAAATTTGATATTTTATTTTAATATTACGAACGTTATGATAAATATAAAAAAATATTTAATTAAATACTGATTTTACAAGCTTTATGAAATAAACCAATTAAACTTTAGTCATGAAATATCACTTCACAATCCTTCCTATTTCCTTCCAAGTTATAATAAACATAATAAATAAAATACATGATATTTTATTGTGATATTACG
>JAPMOR010009586.1:130764-141758 GCA_026543865.1 Argiope aurantia | reverse complement strand
AGCAAATTATTCTATTAGATTATTTAATAAAAATTATTTTCATCATTCATGATTTTTCAAATTAGGCTCCATGCCAAATTTACGAAGAATAAGACTTCTCATGTAGGATCCATATTTTCAGTCATATATCAGTAAAAAAAATGCGCCAGCAAAAAAAAAGCAATTAAGAATCAATGATAAGACGTATCTTCATTGCTCTCGCTTGGAATTAAAGAGGAATGTTCGAATACTTACTTCAAAAAAAAAAATTGGGGAAAAGGCAAGAGAATTAAGATGTCTGTTGCAAGAATTTTAGATTTAATTCTTAAAAGTTTTCATGATTAGTAACTAATTTTCAGTTTCTCAAATATAAAGTAAAGAAAAAGAAAATATTGCAATTGTCAAAAAAACTGGAGATTTTAAAGAAAATCTCCACCTTTCAGAATTCTCTGGATCAGAAAAATACAATTATTGTCTATCTGTCTGTGTACACGATAACACAAAAAGGCATTACGCTAGACGGATGAAAATTTATGTACTTGATACTAAATTGTTAGATTTCTGTCATATTTTAAACAAATTCCACTCAGAGGAAGACTGCTAGTTCGACTATCCAATTAAAATGTCATATAATAATTAAAAAAAAAGAGTTTGATAAACACAATTTAAACATAGATTTTGAATCTTATGCGTAGATCTGAATCGAATTTTGAATTAAATCTGTCAAAATGCTGATTGTCTATCGTTCTGTATTTTCGTATGCATAACTAAAAAACAAAATGATTTAAATAAAAATAAATAAATTTTGGTATGCGCTGCCATGACTACTACAGGGCATCTAAGTCTATATTCAACTTTCTTGTTCCTTTCTTGTGTATTCAACTTTCTTGTGTTTGCAAATAATCGCCAAAGATTGAACACTAGACTCAGTAAAAACACTAGATTCATATCGAAGATCAACATTTCAATATGTTTCATTATTGCTCACCAATGTCATGCTTTTAACGCACAAACACCAATTCTCTTTACAATATTACGAAGTAAACTCTTTCATGTTTGAGATTCTGAAAATGAAAATCTGCGCACTCATGGCATTCATGGCTTTGCCCAAAGATCCTCGCATTCTCTCTAGTAAAAGATAACAGAACTAGAGAGAATGCGAGAAAGTTTCAGGGAGACCACTTCCGCGAGCTTATTTTTCAAAGTTCAGTAAATAGTGGAGAAGTTGTAAAACACATTTTCTTATCCCTTCTCTGATAGCTTTTTTTTTTCAATCTTTAGCAATGATATTCACAAAATGTGAGATGAAACTTTCCTAGTTTAAATTTGAAAATTGGATCTATGAAGTGCATTAAATCAGAATTACGACAATTTTTTTTGCAAATTTCGTAGTACATGCGATAGATTTATCGCACGTACTACGAAAGCATCCATTTATATGGCTCATAAAATAAAAATAATGAATTGATATGTAGGAAATAATAAAATAATTATTTCTAGCATCAAGAAATAAGAAACCAATAGCTTTCATTTCAATACCTCTCATAAAAATAAATAAAACGTCTTATCTACTTCTATATTACTTTAATAAATAAGTAAGATTCTAATATAACGGAAGAATAAGTTCTTTATATCTGAATTCAGCCGCATTCTCGATACCGATGAAGGAAATTACTTGTCGATATTTATGATCCTCTATCGATGCTAGAAAGAAGTTAAAAACAGAAGAATTTTATATATTTTTAAAGATTAGAAAGAAGCAACTTAAGAATAAACAGAGGAAAATAATAGTCTTCTATTACATATGGAAGTTAATAAGCATCTCATGGTTAATGGATCTAGAGAGATATAAGCTAAAGAAATTGGAGAACAAATCAAAAGTTGTACTGAATTTTATTTCTTGATATAAAGAAGGATTTAATAATGTTATGAAATATTAGAAGACATTTTTTATATATATAAATATAGAAGTGGTATTTTGAAATACAAACGCTTCAATTGGAATTTATAACAAAGAGAATAATCAGCAAATTAATTAAATATTATAAATTAAGAGAGGGACAGTCATTATTTAATTCGAAAACTTTCTGAGCTTTCTTCTTTTCTTTCTTACGAGAAAACTTTCTTATATGAATGCTACTTCAGATTTTTACTGCATTTTAAATATTTCTTTGCACTTCAAAGGGCATTATTAAATTTAATGCATTTACTTATTTTTCAAGTTGGATTCAATGCCATCCAACTCGATCCATTTAAAAAAAGATCTTAATAGCATTCATTCAAGCAAATGTGAAAAGAAGGTTTTTCATTGCACCAAGAACGATTTCTCTGGTTTATCATGTTTCGAATTTGGCTATTGAAAATATTTAGAAAGCATTACTTAAATAGGAAAAGTGAATTTTATATTTATATTCTTTTTCTGAAGTATTATATGCAAAAACACTGCTTTATTTTAAGCAAAAAATAAAAATATGATTATATAAGACTTTTTATTTGGCTTCAATTCAAACTTTTTTGGTAGAAAAAGATTCTGTCGATACGTATTTTTTATAACTATTTTGAATCTAATTCATCCGATATCATTTTAGAACAGCTCAAAATTTAACATTCAGCAAATGAAGGACTTTATGAGGCAGTGAACAGGTTTAAAGGATTATTAATAAAATTTATTTATTGTAAATCGAGAAATTAAATAATTTTCAGACATGTTGATCACATCATTCTCATATTCATTTAAGCAATATATCCATACGCATTCATCATAAATGCAATCTATATATGTATAATAAGGGGGGGAAAATTCTAATGACTACATTTACAATAAAAACTAGTTTCAGGAATAAAGATTTATTTAATATTCTTTGTAAAAATGATTTTTATAAGTACACTTTTATTAGCGTGCCCAGAAAAATTTTTTACTTCAAAAATTTTATTAGTCGTAGTCTTTAAGCTTTTATGAGTTTAGTTCTTCACTATGTAATCAAGATTTAATTCAATTAATTGATGAATTAATGATTAATAAAAGTTGAATGATATCATCTACAATATGGAAATCTAAAAAATTCAAATATTTAGAGCATTAGTTAGTTCACTCTTTTAGTCAGAAAATAATTAATTTGTGGTGAATAGCATATATGCCAGTTGACAACAACGCTACACGCGCGTATGCTTTTGTATCCTGGTTATGTTAATGGACTGCGAACCACAAGGTCCCAGGTTCTATCCTCGCGCATCTCAATCCAACGAAAAATTTTGAAATATTTTAACTTATTAATTTCAAAAATCCTTAAGAAATTTTTTTGTGCTTCTCTAGACAATCACGATATTACCTTCAATATCATGAAACTTATTCTCTAACAGGCATAAAACTATATTTCAAATATAATTAGACCATTTTAAATTGATTTTTAACTATTTATATGCTTTTTATTCACTAAAGAGGATATCGGAAAATTTGATTCATTGTGTAAGAAATTAATAATTTATCACAAAGTTTTCTAAATGAAATAAATGGATGTAAAGGTAGAAATTATTAAATACAGAAATGTCTCTTTCATTTGCTTTCACAATTCTAAATTCAATTTGACATTATTTTTATTTTCTACAGTAACATTTCTTTTTGTATTGAAGCGAACAATCATAAAGTAAATGTTTGGTAATGCATTCAAGACTTTTTTTAAAATATTTTCTTTTTATTTTTCTTGTTGAATAACGTTAACTTCAATTTTCGATAATTGAACAAAAATGATAAATTCTTCGATTATAATTAAAACTCAGCATAAACTCCTTGTTTAAACTTTCTTTTGCTCATAATTCTTTCTGTAAAAAAGAAGAAAAATAGTTCCGTTTTTAATAAAACATGCGCTTCTATATTTTTCCAATTACACTCTGTCACATGACTTTGGAAATTCCAACTCGCTGTCCGATTTGATTAATAAAAATAACGACTTCTCATTTACTCTCGAGTTAAGTTGAGCTGTATTTTACGGTTCGGAAATCTTCCTGTTTATCGTTTGATCTCGAAAGAATTCTGAAAACTATCGCAGTTTCTTCTTTCCTTCTATCGGAATGGGTATCGATAGCGATCTGTTGTTGCCATGGCAACACCTAACTGACGTCACAGGAGCGTAACAAGTAAATATCATTAAAAATGCAAAAAGTTGCCATACACTTTACAGGCGGAAAATTCTGCTGGAATGCAACTGAAAGTAACGAAAGGATAAAAAAATAACTTTCAGGTGATGCATATTGCAACCTTGAAAAGTCTCGAGAATTATGATGAAACTTTAAAATTTGAAACAGTATTTCGAGAGGAAAAAAATCGATCGGCCTTATATGTATGTGAATATATCGATTAAAATAAAACAATAAGAATTTCTTCATTTCACAAAATGGAATAAAAAGCGAATCCATTAGTTTTAAATACGTGCAAATCTTTTGTTAATATTTTATTTTTGAAATTTTAATAGAGATATCTTGCTTTGATAAAGCCTTGTTTATAATTTTTTCTTTACTTGTTTGCCTTGTTTAAAATGTTTCTCCTCCTTTAGATGAGTAGCAGAACATAACAATTAGAATTACTTATAGAAAGCTAAATTTTAGAAGTTGTTTAACCTGAATTTAAAATTTATTTGAAATTTAAAAATGAAACGTGTCTGTAGGAAATGAAACAAATATGAAATATTATTTTTTCTAAAAAATAAATTCAAAAAAAGTTATTTTTGATCTTTTATTCACTCTACATTATTAATCCAATAAATCAGTTTTATTTTAAGGCAAGTTTTGTTTAATATGAACAGAATATCCATTCAAATCAGGGATACACAGCTAATTTGTAAACCTTTAGTAAGTCACAGATCTGCTAAAATGGTCTAAATGGAAAATGATTATATTTTATGTACCTTGATTCAATAAATGCTCTAATAAATAACGAATTTTTGATTTTACATTAAGCTTCTGCTGTGGAAATCACGAATAACAAAATGTTCTTGAAACACTAATATTTTAAATAAAAAGAGTTAACTTCCAATCAACTAAATCAATCACTTAAACTGACTGATATATGAAAATTTGAATATCACTATTGAATAAAAAAAAGGATAATTTTAGATTTTTCATCGATCGTTTCAAAGAAAATACGCCAATCAGGGGGCAGGTTTCTCAAGATTAATTGGACTAAGATGATGAAAATGTTGAGTTTTTCTCAATTTTTAACATTCAAAACTTCATAAATAAGTCTTAGTTGATCGTGAAAAATAGAACATTCATTCATTTATTTAAAATTTGGTGGATCCAGAATATTTCTCAGAATATGATACCTTACTGCATTAAATTTAGACTTCAAAATTTTTGAAGTATATTTATAGGCCGGAAAAAAATATTATTATTGATTTCATTTCAATCCTTTTGAAAGCAAAACTAAAAACTGAATTTTATGCTGAATCTGAGAAATGTTTGTTGAATTATTCTTTGAGATATTACATAAATTATGAAAAATATTTTGTAGTTAACATAAGACTTAAATACCGAGCGATTCTGTTTGCAATAGTCACATTCAATAATAATAATAATTAATAAATAACAATAAAGATGATAAATAAAATAAAACGCTTGATTTGATTAAAAAAATATCTTAATATTAATTGCAATTTCATCATTTACATTTTAAATTAAAGTTGAAGTTTTGCCGGAAATGACAACAAATATATATAGCAAAATATATATAGTAAATTGAACGAAAGGATCTAAACAGTATAAGTTTGGTATGACTATCAAAATTTGAAGATTAAAAAAGTTTTGTTTGAGAATCTATTAAGAGACCAGTTACTTAAAATATTTTATTGAAAATTGTAGAGAGCGGTAATACTGGAGAACCGGCTGGTCGCCACAGACGGCTAGTATTAAATATTACAAAATATGCAATCTGCAATTCAGTGAAAACAAAGGAGAGTTAAGAAAATAAAACAAATTAAGGGTAAGTAAAGAGTGATTACAATGGATCTAAATCACGCAATTCCAAATAATGAGAATTATTGACATAAACCGATTGCTTTTCTTTTAATTAGAGTGCAAAATTCCTGAAATGTCTCTGAAAAATAGATTTAAAGCAAAATATGAATTTGGTTCAAGAGTAAATTCTCTCTTTCTTTCTAATGCTATTTTTTTCTTACTGTAAATTTTTAATTTTTCTAAATGTCTAAATTATTTTATGTGGTTTATTATTGAGACAATTAGAAAAATTCAGTACATTTAGTTTGAGCATATATTAGTTCATTTAGTATGAACGGATCATAAAGTTTGATCAGTTTCTACTACATAAATCTTAATTTCAAAGTTTCCTTTGCATTTTATTTTTTGAACCTGATATTAAATATCCTTTTCATTAATTAGCTACTTTTTACTACTACTAGATTGTCTAGACAATTCCAAATATGAGTTTTGCATGCATTGAACAGTGAAATATGAACAAATGACAGGGAAATCTGAAATGAAAAAATATGGCCATATTTTGTCATGCCACAGAATTGTATTTGTTTTTATAAAAGTTCTCAACGGAATAAGACGTGTGATAGAATGAACAATCCCGATAGAGGGACGTTATCATTTTATCAACATAATCTGAAAATTTGTGCACAATTGCGAATGAAATTGCTCATTATCTTCAAATATCCGAAGTCATTGCACATATTTACTGAATTCAATTAATAAATACAGATTCTAAAGAATTTGCTGTTTCATTGTGCAATTTTTATGCAGTCACGAATATTTCTTAGGATTTGAACTTTTTCAATCCCAACTTAAAAATTACAAATATCAATTTTTAACAGCAAAGAGAAAACAGTGCATATATTTTTAATATATCGCCCTACTTATTTTGAAATTGTCCGAATATCTAAACAAAAACGTTTTGAAATATTTTAGAACATTTCCTAATATAGATATTTATGAATCATTAGTTCTGTTATAATAGCAACCACACGTGTTATTTTATTTTTTATGAACTAGTTTATTCCTTTGCTGATTTTATGAATATTAAATAAAGATATTAAATAATGAAATAGATAGATTTTTGTTCTAACTTACTGTTTTAAAAAAAGAAACTGCTGTTTGATTATTTGTTTTGAAATGAAGTGCGTTTGGGATGTTTCATTAAGATATTTTTATAAATATATAGATTTAACAAATATCACAAATATATTAATGCTTTAAATACCAAGAATGCAATATTTCGTTTGTTAAATACATGCTTTCATTATGAAGGACGCCTTTATAATATGTTGCTAGTCGCATAACTATGCCAAACGGTATGCGGCGCAATAAATTGAACCGGAATAGTGGTCCTATTCTAAGACAAAGGGTTGCATGTCTCATGGAAGAAGATAAATGTTATTGTAAGAGCAACAGTTAGTGTGAATCATGTAGGATCAGGTGGCATTGGAGAAGGAATCGCGGAAGATTTCTATGGTAGTTAAGAAGTCAAAGCAATTGTCCTTCTTTAAGTAACATAGGTACATGTTTCTTGTTCCATGGAATTCTTTGGTTAGTGAAAAAGAAAATGTAAACCTCTAAATAGATAATTTCAACCTACGCCGGCAAAGTTCTTGGTTTAAGTTTTTGAAAATAGAAATGTGACTTGAGTTATCTGAATTAAAACAGTTTTTAGAGGAAAATTTAGGGAAAGTTTTGCTAGGAGAAAGAGATGGAGGATAGAATATTTTAGTTATATCAAAAAATTTTGAAAATTATTGGTTCTAGTTTTATATTTTATACCAGATAAGTTTCTAATCACGAAAGATGTAAAACTTTTAATTATTAATTTTCATTCCATATATTTTATTTTATAATAGTATATTTTTATTTTAGGCATTGATTACTTTTAAACATTGAAAGCTCATAAAATATAGAATATTTTTTATTTCATTCATTTATTATTTCATGACTCTAAGGGATGAAATTTGCAAAAGAATTCACTTAACTAATTTCATCAGTTTTAAACTATAACGAAATCAATTAGAATGTAATCGATGCAGCTATTCTTTTTTCAACATTTTGAAATAGAGCTAAGAATCCAAATGTTTATTTTGAAATGAATTTTCGATTGCGCTTTTGCTTTTTACTGAATTTAGCAAAATGACACATTCATTGCACAATGAATTTTTGAAATGTTTTGGAAAAGAAACATGTCTCGTAAAATCATAAAAAAACATCGAACTTTTGATCATGGAAAAAACTAATTAAACATTAATTAATGCAGAAACAATGTAAAAAAATTGAATCACATATTCCATGCTCAATGGAACATTCTTATGCATTAATAACACGCGATACATTAATGGGCAAGGACAAAAAGGTCATTACCCTCTCAGTCAATCAATATTCAATAGAGCTTGTCAAATGACTCGACTTGTTTTCATGAAAAGACAAAAGGGAGTTAATGCACGTACTTTAAATCACTAGAAAATTATTTTATCTTTTTTTTTTTTTTGCTTTGTTATCTTATTGCTACTAAAAGAATAAAGAGCCTTTAAAAGCACTCATGTTGTACTACAATTTTTTTTTTTATTAATTCTTTCTGGAAGAAATGAAAATGTACGCAGGTTTAGGTTTAAAAATTTATTTCGACGAAACAATAATTTAAAATTTCATTTAACTTTTATCACCTGAATAATGAATGCATGCTTCAAATTCATATACGAAATAAAATAGTTTTTGAATTATAATCTTAAATTAATTGAAAGTCATTGTGACTATATATATATATATAAATATGCATGCATGCTACACATCTCCTTTGAAACAAACAGGCGGAGTTGAATCAAACTTTTACAAGATGAGGAAAAGTATTTTATCAACTCTTCAAAATGCAAAAGTTACTTAAATATTATATTAATTAAAAATGAACCAAAATTTCTCGTTTTTTACACTTTGAGCTAATATACCAATTTTTTTTATTTATCTTTTGTTTAAATGCATCTTTTGATGTTTTGTAATATTTTTAAAATGATGGTTGAACCGTCTTTAAAATTAAGCTTAAATCAGTCATTCAATAATCACTTTTCTTATATTACAGCATATATGAAAGGAATTTTGGCTTTCTTATACATCATTTATCAGCAAACATAGAAAGAAGATTACATGTTGACGGGTTTTAAAAACAGTTTGATTCAATTTATATTCTAATTTTAAGTTTTAAAAAACGTGTCAGAATACATAAGGATTTTTTAAATTAAGATATTTTATACAAAAATAATTTTTATGTTAAATGTATTATTTATGAGAGAGTTTTAATTGCGAGAAAGGCTGGATACATCAACTAATTCATAAATTTTAATACAAGGATTTTTTAATGAAGAAATTTTAATCAAATCATCAAAGTCTTTTTTCATATGAATTATCATTAAAATGCGTGTGTATGAATAAATTAATATTAATCAAAAATATAAGATCAAGAGTATGCTTATATTGTTTTTATATATTTCTTGCATCCATTTATACACCTTTATCAAACATCTTTTTTGGAGAATAAATTATTACATAATGCAATCTTAAATATTTAAATTTCGTTTGTTAAATTAGCGTTGTTAAGTCTAAATATTTAAAATATATGATAAATATAAGCAATAGAAAATTACTATATTCAAAACTTATTGTAAATGCTTTTAAAAAATTCTTAGATTTGATAAATCCCTCTAAATTTTTCATAATGATCACTAATTTTTCCTTTATTTATAGGTGAAACTAACGAATTAATTAAAGGAATGGCGAACGTGGCACTAAAAATCTATTATTATATTATTAATAAATTTGATAAATTTTTAATTCGTTTTAAGTAAAAATATCTTGACGATACTGAAATGTTTTTATACTTCAGAATGTAACATAAAATTCCTGAGCGTTTTTTGCCATGAAAATGTATTTTATTAAAAAATTTTTTTTATAATTTTAATATTTTTCTAAAAACTTATAAATTGTATTCCTTACGAGTTTGGATTATTATACCAGAAAATAATTATAATGGATATTTGAGTAATAAATACATATAGTAAACATTTCAAAATTAATTTGCATATTTTTGATATTTTTGCAATTTAAGATGTTAATAAATTAAAAATTCTAATAAAAATATTCCCTCCACATAATAATGTTATCTGAATAATGTATTTGAGAAAATTAAGTTAAAAAATTTTTCCATATATTTACAACAAATAAACTGGTTTCTTAATAGAAAAATTATTTCTTAATTTATGTGGCATTTGTAAATGAGACTGAAAATTAGTAATAAACAATTTAGCATTAAAAATAGGAAAATCGATATATATTTTTTGCTTCCAAAAGAATGTATTTTTATTACTAGTGTTATATATAATATATAGTAACCCTCATTGGAAACTCTAGATGCAAAAATTATCGAAATTATATACGAGTATAGCAATGATTAAAAATGCTCACTTACATATTATTATTCTCCAAATGTATTGGGTTGTTCGGAAAGTAATTTCGTGCAAAGGATTTAATTGTATTTTTTTGCACCCAACTTCACATTTAAGCCGTATCATTTTTATATGCTTTGAGAGCTCATATAGCAAAGCGTGTGTGTGAAAAATTCCAATTCATTCTACGCAGTAGTTTTTGGTTGGTACCCTTTTAAATATGGAGAGCGATAAGCAGCCTTTTCGACATATCTTACTGTTTTACTACAGAAAGGGTAAAAATGCTGTTCAAGCCAGAAAGAAATGGACCGATGTGTATGGAGAAGGTGTGTTGACAGTGCCAGAACTGGTTCGCTGAATTTTTTAGACGATAAAACTTTCAAATCAAATGAGGAGGTCAAAAACCACCTCGATCCGTTTTTTGGCAGCAGAGAACAAAAGTTTTATGAGTGTGGAATGATGCTACTACCAGAAAGATGGCAAAAGGTGTTGCACCAGAACGGTCAATATATAATTTAATAAAGTATTTGTTTATTATACGAAAACTGTCTTTCATTTCCTCAAAAAAAAAAAAAAAAAAAAAAA
>JAPMOR010009586.1:113343-130364 GCA_026543865.1 Argiope aurantia | reverse complement strand
CAAAAAAAAAAAAAAAAAAAAAAAAAAAACGAAATTACTTTCCGAACAACCCAATATTTTCTATATTTTGATATTATTTTATCAATATTTTGAAGTAGATTATATTTTAATGTATTGTAAGAATATTATTCATTTTACATTATTAAATGATTCTGTTTAATTTAGAGTCTTTAAAACATATAATAGTTCTATTTTTATTTAAATTGAATTGATTTTATTCATAATATTAGGATTACATTATAAAAAAAAAATTCAAAAATGTTAGAAAGCAATTTTCAGTAGGATGTTTAAGTATGTGCGAAAAATATTTTGGTTTCAATTTATTTTATATTACGCATATGTAAGTTTACCATGTGTGAATAGTTTCACAAGGAATAGTGCGTTTTATCAGACTTCAAATATAGAATTTTTTTACTTGACAAATTCGAAAGCGCGTTTAATGTCAGCAGAAGGTAATATTAGATATATCTTTTTATTTTAATTTCCAAATATCTATATTTTAATACAACTGTATAAAATATGAAAGAATAAACGAAAAAGAAAAGCGTTCGAACTGTATTTTAAAACACTCAAAGAAATGCTGATTATCATTGGAAATAAACAATAGAATTTCTTATTAAATTCTTTCCAGAACCAGATTTATATTCTTAAAGAGCCGCCAATGCAGTTCAGATGGGTAAAATTTATAGCAACTCTTCACAATTCTCCCTTGCTTGGTAAAAACAATGGAAACAGCAAGGATCCTAAAGGCAATAAATATTTCAGTGACTTTCTGCGCTGGCTATAAAAGTCCGATCCCAATAAACACTCCAACATACTAGGAGAGAGAATGCATAGAAAAAAAAGGTACTCCTACGTTAGAGATTGGCGTCTGACCATCCAGGGAAATAATTGGAACCATCTACAAGAAAGATTGCTATATGGTCTGTCCAATGCAAACAAAATAGACCTACAACATCGGACAGGAAACTTGGTTTATAAGAGGGGACCGCATTCAAAGTACTGTCAACTGTTTGTCGTTCTATATTCATATCCGATTGTGATAGGCATTTCGGTTAGTTTCGAAAATCAATAATGATCTGTTCGTTTAAAATAAATGATGAATTGAAACTAACTTTTGTAAATAACAGATAAAAGCAAATTAAATATCCCTAACGTTTTAGAAATCGGGATGTCAAAACCTTTTTCCATTGTTACTCTGTTATTCTAACCATTAAGAATATTACATTAAACCTACAGCTTCGATAATAATTCGACTTATATTAACTTTTTAACACTGTGACTGCTGAAGAACATCTTTCGGCTCACTCCTTGTATTCACACTTTCTATCTGAATAGGTGAATCCTTCATTATTATAGGTAAGAGAAAAGATGTGCTCTGATTTGATATAATGACAGAATTAGGCATTAGTGATGGCAAGTGTGACTTCTAACATCATTATGGAACATGCTAAAATGAATTCATAATGATAAACACATTTGCAATGATTCGGTTTATAATTGAATTCTACCTGTTCTATTTTTCATATGTTATGCTATTTCTAATCGATGAAATTTTTTAAGATTTTCTTGGAACCCTTTTGAGAAAAGTCTCCACTAAAAGATATTTATAGAAATAGATGAATTTGAAATAATCTTGCTGCCTTATTTTTGTATCAATTCAATATAAGAAATATTAGAAAGCTACATATATACAGCTTTCTTTCCAAAGAAAAAAAAGCTTACTGAAGAATGTGTCTTCCCGTGGAAAAAAATTATTCATTATTGCAATAGAGCATTTGAGACAATCTTGTATTTTTATCCTTTATTCCAGCAGTAAATCTCCTGAAAATATGGAGAATCTATTAATAGTCAATAGTTTAAATACTATTTTCTTGCTAAAAACTCGTATTAAATGCATAAATCCGAATGAACCGTGAGCTGGTAATTGTATGTTGAAGCTGAATTGGAATCTTTGGACTTTTAATTGTAATATTTTTATTGTTGTAACAGTGTATCCTAAAATGACCTTTATCATTCTTTTATGTAGTGCTGTTTTGTCTTTCTACTTCCTGTGCTTCTATTTTATTTCATTGGCAGATTTTTCATAATTTTTAAAATAATCCTTGCCATTTTCGCATTCTCTTAGCACCATATCAAATAATTTAAGAAAGACTATCATGAAGAAAAAGGTAACCACGCAAGGCTAATACCTCCCCTCCCCCTTATTTATAAGGCATACGGATTAAGTCTGAGCGACCGAACAGCCACTACAGCATTTGCAGGAATTAAGCTGGAGTCTTAATGGCCATCGGTAAAATCCTTCCTGTGGGAAGCAAGTTCCGTCATCAATAGGAAGTAGCTCGCCCCACTATTTCTGTACTTATTCGAGTGCCGAGACCGAACCACTATACCAGAAGCTTCTCATCATCATATCTTAGCCACCCCACCCACCTTCCGATGGGAGGAAGAAAAAGGTAATCAGATTTTATTGATTGATTTAAAAATATCTAAAAATCAATTACATCTCAGGCAACTTCTAGGAATAAATGGAATTTATTGTTTTGCATTTTGTATTAAAATTATTCATAATGAAAGTGGTAAAATCTTATAAAGTTTAATCTTCAAATTCAGTATTTTTTTTTATCTTGACACCATTTGTTTTCTTTTTGTAATTATTTCAAAATTTTTGCCATTTTCAGTTAATTACGTTCATAAAGACAGTCCCATACTAAAAAGAAAATTTAAGAATCAAGTGAATTATATTTATCAATTTTGATATGTGAATTTAATATCACAATCATAAAATTTACTGAAATTTGAACTATTGCTTTCGAAAGAGGTAATTTTCTAACATGTGTGCTCTGCCTTGTTTGACACTCTTTGAACGGAAAAAAAAATTATATGCATAGTTTTTTTAATGTGAGAATTGATTTAAAAATAAATAAAATTATTGCATCTAATTTTAAATATTGTTTTTAGTTACCCATGTATTATCATTCACTTTTAGCGAGAATCTTAAACACATTTATTGCATGAACAATGTTTCGTGGCTATAGATGTTGAAATAAGATTTAAGAATGTAATTAAAGCGAATGAGAAAAAGATCACGATTTAAAAACTTTTAGCTTTCAATAGATAATGTTTATATTTCAAAGTATATAATATTTTTATCATTTTGACTTTGAATTTTCGAAATTACCGATTGAAGCATTAAATAGACAAATTAAAAACCTTCAATAATAAATTGTTGTTGGGTAAGCATCTTCTGCTATTTTGTGAGTATTATTATTGATCCCTCAGGGACAATTACATACATACATGATATATGACACAATTCTTTGACGAAGTATATGAGAAAAATCAAGTAGTAAACAAGATTGTATTACACACTTATACTCACTTTAAAGTAGTCAGTCGCATTCTTTTGCACTGCCTTATGATGATCTTTCATATTTGCAAACATAAATTTTTGTATTAAACCTATAATACCATTTTTAGAAAGTTATTTGTATAAAATTAATATTTCAATTGGAGCTATGCTGTACAGAATGTTGAGAAATATAATATATTTTTAGACACAGTTTTTGATATACAATGAAAAAAATTATTTCTCATATTGTATATTTTTTACGTGTGTAATATAAAAACTTTAACAAAAATTTTAACACATATACAAAGATATTTTTAAATATGGATTTTTTAATATATTTTTCATCAAAAATATAAATATTTAAATGAATTCCTTCCAAACTTTTCAGTAAAACTGTTAAAATAGATAAAATAAGTAGTGTCGATTATTTCATAATGATATTAAAATCGATTCAATTTAACCTTTACCATAATTCTTAAATTGATATATTTATTTCTAATATTATCTGAAAAATAGTATAGAATCACGAACAAGCAAGTTTTGTTTTCTTTCTATGATGCAGATTTTTTATTTTTTTTTTATTTTATGAAATGAATGAAAATGGATTTCTGGGGCATCTACATTGATTAATATTTTGATTTATATTTTTCCATAACATATGAAAAACCTTTAAACCTTGTTACAAACTTGCATTTCAATCCTATGCTATATATTTCATTTTATTCTCCGTATTCGAAAGAAAAGTGATACAACTGTATGAAAATTCTAAAGTTCCATGCTCACAAAATTCATGCATATAATATCTTCGTTTTCTTTAAATCAAAATCTCGTAAATAAATGAAGCAGATTTATGATCGATATACATATACAAAAGCAGGCTGCATGATTTACAGTTCGCATAAAACACGAATATTTTATATTTACAACTTCATACTTGTTTTGTCATTCGATATATTATTTTTATTCGCAATATTATGAGTGTATTCATCACAACTGTCTAAAAATTCCAATGTTTTCTTCCTATTCAAGTATTCCTCTTTCCATAATGGCAACAAATTGTCGGAGTCTTCTAGCCTTACTGAACCGAAAACAAAAACTCCATTATAGAATTCCAATATTTCGAGCATCACGTACACCTCTTATATTTTAGTATTGATTAGCTATAAGAGCTCGGTTTTTGCTGTAATCCAGTACCACTGTTGGTCCTCTATTGCTTCTTGAGGAATTGGAATTTGATCACGGTCTTTTATTTTCGATGTTATCGTTGCTTGTAAGAGTTTTTAAAAAGAAAGCGATATTCTTTGAGGAGTCATATAATATTCTTTGTTGTGATACAATCGAATATCCATAACTGACCTTTGAATTATGCTGCTTTTAGATTAAAGCTATAAATTAATATCGACAATATTAATTAATCGATCAAGCATTGTAATTTGAGTACTGTAGAGTTTTTTTTTCTTTTGATTCATGCTCCTTTGCTATAATAATTTCCTTTTACATTTTTATTATTTTTTGATAACTCTTTAATTCTTTTTTCAAAAAGAAGTTCTTATATTTTTTACACTTAAAAATGAAGGAAGTAGATCATTGTATTTCAAAAATATTGTACCTATCTCAAAAAAATATCACTCAATGTTTTTTATAATATGCATACATTATATTAAATGAAATGAAGTGTTAAGTGGAATTATCAATAATTGCTAGCACTCGAGGTCTTCTTAGAAACATTTTATAAAAAAGAGGTTAGTAATGCTTTTTGTCTAGGGAAAAAAAACGATGAAATAACTCGAATGAAGAGAATAAAAAAAAATAGGAACAGTTTCAATAGACGCATAAAATATTCAGAATTGGGAAACTGAAAAGAACCAGAAATATAAAATGTTTGCTTAAATATAACATGATATCCTTCTTTATTGCGGATGCTCTGGAGAAGAGATCTCAGTTTCTGACCAGATGTTAAGGAATCGAGAATCGATTCGAACATGTACACGTTTACGATGCGCTATAAATCCACAGAGAGAAAGATCCGTTCACAGATATAATATGAAGAGGCATAGAAACATACACCTTCTTAATCATTTGGCCTCAATATCAGATCCAGACTTACTTTTAAATGTTCCACTCATATGCTTTTAAATATTCCACTCATATATTGTAAGCCAATAAAGAACCGATGGAGAAAAATTTGTTTATTAAAATACATTTAATTTAATATCATTATTATATATTTATGAGTTTTAAATTGATCAGATAATAAATTAAGTAAGTAATAAATTTTATAATAAATTAAAACATCATTACATTTATAGCAAAAATTAAAGCATTGCTATTATATATATCCAAAATAGAACAGATGGGAAAAAAATGGTTCTATAAAAACAAACATTTCCGTTCCCCAGCATCATAGATATTACTTTTCTATTTTATTAGTTTCGCATATATTTCAGAAATAATTATTTTTTATTTTTAATCTCATTTTCTGTATGCCTCTCTTTTAAAGGCATCCGTGGATTTTCTTATATTGTTAAGAAATTTTTCAGGTTAATGTGTGCTAAAAGAAGTCTAATGTGTTGGATAATGAAAACAGACGCTTTATTCAGCGAGTTCAAGAAACAAACCCAGAGAAAGGTTGTACTAAAAGAACAGCATACGTAGGCACTAAAAATAGAAGGAGACATCAAATCACTAACTAGAAAATAATAACAATGTTCATTGTTTATATCTAGACAACTGAGACATGACATTCAATGAGGTTTTCCAGAAGAATCTCTAGAAAATAGAGAAAAGCCCAAACATTTTCTAGAATCTTTATTTTCGTCACCAAAGTTGTCTCATATTCTAACGTTTCACCATTTCCATCAAATTGTAATTGGCATCCCGGCCAGATATAACCTCACCCGTTTTCCCACATAAGTGCCTACTGACCGCCAGATGTGGATCCTTTTTACTGGAAGAGTCATTGTGGGTCATTTGTTGTATCCAGCTAAAAGGGCCACAGATGGGTGTCTCGTCGTTTCAAACAGCTCCATCGTTTCTTCAAGGAAAAAACGTCAAAATATCCAGTTGATACTTTTTTTTCCTAATGAAGAGACTCGTCACATCTTCTAGAAACGATCTATCACCAGTAAAAGTTGTCATTAAATATCGAGTTCAAGTGGACGTCAGACGGTTTTAGCTGTAAATTGAATAACATGAGTTCGGGAGAAGGTCAGCTACAAAGATGGATCCTAAACAGACATCCCACGATCGACTGCAGACCATTGAGGAGACATTGCTGAGTAGCTATTAGGTGATAAGGAACTCAAGTTTACCAGTGAGAAAATCAGAGGCAGAGATTAGATGGAAATAAAGAGGGAGAAGAGACGTTGTTGAGAGAGAAAAGAGAGAGACGAGACGAGAGCAATGAGAGGCGTCGTTGGAGAAGTCAGATGGACGTCGGTGTTCGAAGTTTTACATATGTAAGGCTGCAAATAAAAGAATTATTTTGTTACGCTACCCACTTATTTGATCGGTCAGGATCAATATATAACAATATCAATCAATAAAGTAACGGGAAAAGAACTTTTCAATCGTCCAATCATCATCTATTTAGCTCCATTGTAAATCTCTCTTTACTAACGTTTCAGGAAAATTCTACACGTGAAACTACAAATGGAGTTATAAGTGGAACACGCAAACTAAGTTTAAGAGTGTGTAGATTGTTCTAAAATATAATGACCAGTATTTTCCTTCCCTCGCGCATTTAAAGCCAGGAACAAAGCATAAAAGCAGAAGACCACTCAGAAAATACGAAGTTTTAGGCTTTTGACTAAAGGTCTAGAGTTTTTGTATTCAAACAATCAATTTATTCTTAGATCCACCTAATTAGATTGGATTCATAATTATTTCAATTCACTGACTAATTCTTTGAATTATTTTTCCCTTGTATTTGTTTTATTAGAAAGTCCAAACTGATTCACTTTTCATTTGGTTTTCAAAAGTGGTAAAGAAATATTAATTAAACAGAATGCAATTTGCTTTAATTTTTTATATAAAATCAAAAACTATCACTCTGAAAATGAAATGATTTCATTGATGAAAAAATAAAACGAACTACCGAAAAAAAAATGTTGAATCAGTGGAGTACTGGATATACACGATAGCCTGGAGCTAAATCTTAGTCTGGAGTTTATAAAATCAAATTAATTATAATAATAAGTAATTAATTCAGCATTATTTAATCTAGATATCAAACATAGAATACGTAGCGAAATAGTTATTGAGAAAAGCAATGAAATATTAAAGCTTTTTTTTAAGAATGTAAAATTTAAATTAATATTTTGTTAAGAAATTCTTGACTGAATAAGTATTTAAAAAAAACTTGTAAAATATTTAAAATTGCCGGTTTTGGAAATGATAAATAAATTGCAATAATGTTATCGATTTCTATTATTCACTAATTATAACAAAATAGACAAAAATAAAGTCATAAATCTAAGCAATGTTGGAGTATCAACGATATTTGGTTGGAAGTGAGTGAATTTCCACCAGATAAATTATGTTATCATGTTCTGTTCATAATAAATGTGTGTGATTGTTTTTCAAAAAAATCATTAAATATTGAATTTCAAAAACTTTTATAAATTTTAAAATTTTATTAATTTTTATTGCATTTTTAAACATTAAAATGTAGCAGATATCAAAGTGATATTATTTTGATAGTTTTAAACCTCCTTTCTTCATTATATACTAAAAGAGCTGAGCTCCATTACATCATAATGCTAATGTTATTAAAATTGTAATTGCCCAGTTCCTCTACTTTATTCATTTATTCGCTTTCTTATTCTTTTTGTAAATCACATAATATTAAACAAAGTCCTTCTTCCTTAGTTTTCAACAATGGAAGAAAATCTAGAGATTAAATATTTGACAGCATATTGAAAAAAAAAAATGTTTGAATTCTAGTTCAACAATAAAATCTATCTTAGAAAATTGCGAAAAATAAATATATTCAAAAAATTGCCAAACTTCAAGAAACATTAGTATGAGAAGTTGGTATCATTAAAAAGACAATTTTTAAAATTCCAAAATGGTGTAAAAATCTGCTTCTGCTATAACATTTGAGGAAGGTATGGTGAAAATGTCAACATTTTACTTAATTTTCAATTAGTTATAATTGCAATTACAATTTTGTAAAAAAAAATAGCTTATTGGTGCATGTTTTAATACTTTAAAGCATATATGTACCATGTTTGAAAGATTTACATCAGATGGTCTCACTTATAGAAACCCAACACACTCATACAAATTCAGTTTTATAAGTGGTATTTATTAAGAAGAAGAATTATGTTAATAGGGCGTAATCTAATAAATAGAACATATTTAAAGCTTAATATAATGCATGCAGTTATGTATTACAAAGTAATGTTTAAAATGTTTTTAAACAAGTTGTTAGTTTTCCCTTCAACATCTTCATATCCACAAGCAATATAGCGCATTTTAAGCATTATAAAATAGTGAAAAGAAAAGAGCATGGATTTTGGATGTATTTTACATCGATCGGCCAAAATTTGACACACGTCAGCAATTTTCGTTAACATAACTAGGCAACAAATTCCATTTGACCAAATCAACGCAAATAAGTGCACAAACCTACAGATATCAACTTTTACAGGTTTTCTCTGAAATATGACATGGATCTACAACCATAATAATAAAACTATGCTAAATTTCATTTATCTGACTCATTTATTTTAGGGATAGTGTGTTCAGATAGATAGGGTCAGACAAATAAATGACGGGTTTAGTTCAAAATCCGATATGAATTTGCAATTTTGGATAAAAATATCACATCAAATACCGTGCTTCTAATGAACTGCTTGTTTATATCAGATCGAGAAGAAAACACAGTTCCATAAATGACTATTTTCGACTCATTCGTGGAGGATTGTAATCTATAAATTCATTCAAGTCTGTTAATCGACTTTTAGAAAGTTATTTATTTGTATGTTTAGTATATGAGAAAGCAAAAGTCAAATGCTTGATTGAAAGAGTGTCTCGAATCTGTTGTTTCAATCCATATCTGTGTTTGTATTTTTTAAACGGTTATTCATTTAAAACTAATGACTCATTTCCGTTTTCCGATGCTAACCGAAACGGCCGTCCATCAATAACAAATGAGTCAAGATGGGAAAAACTATCCTTTATTGATTGCGAACCAAGAGAGATGTTTACGCTGTAGCATCCACCACATAGTAACAATTGTCCGCATGACGTCACTCGCTTAATGATGAGATTGACAAAGGCTCTTTTCAACCGGTTTGGCATTGTAGGGGGTGATGGATGATTTGTATGGCGCCAACTTCTCCACCCACAAGTGTGTGGTCAGCACCGCTGATATACACAAAGGGAAGACTTGCATCGGTGAACGCTTTTGAAGGCCACCGCAACTTCTTACAAATATGCTTATCACTGTCTGCTATATCTATAATGACGATAGTTTGAAACGATAAATCGCTGACCAATGCATAAACATATATTCGACCAGATTCTTGCAATTCTCAGAAAAATCTTTAAGGCTCTTGCTTCCAATATTTCTTAAATAATATACCTTCATTGGCATTAAGGGCACTTTCATTCTACTATTTATGGATTTAAGTTAAAATAATTTTTATTTTATGCATGTGCAAATTATTGCAAGAAATTAGTTAAAATACAATTAATTACTATTATTATATTTTCAAAAATACAGAGAATATATAAATTTTCAAATCTAATTACTTTCCCCTTAAATCACGATTTTTTAAAGAAGCTAATTATAAAAATTATCCAAAAATTCCACAGTTTAATTAATTTATTTATTTTCCTTTTTATGAAAATATTAACCCTTCTTTTCATAAATTTCCATCATAACATTTAGTGAACAAAAAATTGTACTCAAAACAGGTATACTGTAAACTAGTTATTGCTGACAACTTTTTTCGCGACTATTGCGTAATAAGGAAAGTAGCTGTCAAAAATAAATCACATGTCACAATCATTATAGAGAGTTTGAACTTGTCAGTTCACTATTTGTTGTGGTTGGAAGAAACGTGCGATTTTTAAATATTTTTATAACTAATCTGAGTTTTTTTTTACTAATAAAAGCGATGATGAGACGAGAAATTTAGAAGAGGGGGGCATTGAAGAAATTGTACTGAATTTAACATGCAAATTTGCATGACAATGGATATTTCCATCATACTGTTTTTTAAATTATTTTATATTATATATTCATACTGTGAATTTTTTAAAACATTTTTCTTTTAATCTAGAACATCAATTATATCACTCTGATTTATTTCATAAAAAAAAAGAAAGAAAAATCATGCAACGAAGGGTTAACACATAGTCAAAATTAGTTGCTTAAATTTTAGGCCTAAGACTCATTCCTAGTTTTAAAATCAACGTGTCCGGGAATAAAACATTTGCAGCCGACGTCCTGGCTTAGGGGTAGCACGTCTTCCCAGTCATTTGAGCTTCCAAGACTTGAGTCCCGATTCGGGTATAGTGCGGTTGTTCTTCCACTGCGCCTCTATCTGCGAGGCGAGTGAAAGAGCCCCATCTGAAAAGGGGTAAAAGGGGTTGTGCAAGCGAGTGTGTGTGTGTGTGTGTGTGTGTGTGTGTGTCATCTTCTTGTGGATGAGTGAATGAAATGCATGAATGAAGTTCCCCACTTAAAAAGGGTTGTGACGCTTGAGTAGCTCAGACGTGCTCTTGAGCCTAGATGTCGCTATTGAAAAACAAGAAGCGCTCTTTAAGGCTTAAAATCGCTGACTTCGTCACTGGGCTTGTCTATAACTAGTGCCATAAGAAACAACATAAATTGTTTGCTATAAAGCCTTATCGAATCATACATAAAAATGCAGTTTATGACTTTTTCCTTTACTCTTTATTAAAAAGAAATATTAATCTAATCTTCTGACTGATTTGGGTATAACATTCGTAAAACGAAACGCATAGTATTTGCCCTCGATCGAACATACTTGTATATAATTCTAACTGTCGTAATTAGTCAGTTAAAAGGAGAGTAAATCTATTTTAAGTTCAATCTTAAATTCAATATTGTTGAATTAGTACCAGCTGATAGGGAATAGAATCCTTAAATAATAGAGAACTTCTACCAGTTTCCAAAGATCGAAGTCATAAAGCCCATTTGTGCGGTATTTGTATCTGTGCTTGGAAAATAAAGCCATTAAATAATGCAACATTTGTTCTAGCATTTGGAGAGTGAAGTCTTTAGGTTTACTATCATAACAATTTTGCTAACCAACCATAAGCAAAAACCGCAAAATATATAAGAATATTCTTTGGGTTATTTAACAGAAGTGAAATATCTCTTCATAAAATGTAATCATTTATCATAGTTTGCGTGTTTATGCTGCTTTCTTGGATTGATTCTTTTTGTTCAGTATCATAACAATTATGCTAATTTACCATCAGCAAAAAACTCAAAATATGTAAGGATATTCTTTGGATTATTTAACAAAAGGAGAGCAAAATATCTTCCAAAAATCTCATCATTTATCTTAATTTGAGATTTTAAGCTAACTTCTTGGATTGAAATGAATCTTAATGTAACAGCTAACATCACATTTATCAGCCAGCAATCATCCAATAAAACGAAACGATTACATCTGATTGCTCTTTCGTGCTGTTTGTTTTTTATTGATGATCTTTCTATTTTTCACAATTTCAGGAGAGACTGCTAGAACTATTAGCGCTTTGGATCGAGAAAGTGGAATGCGGTCTCATTATATTAGACCACACCCCTTCGAAATTTGTGCGTCACCCTTTTAGGACTTAATACCACCTTGCGGTGAAGCCCCATCTATTGCCCCCTCGAGTGGAACGTACTTGTTAAGAGAAACATTTTTATACCTTCTTTCTCCTTCATGTAGGCGCATAAAAACATAAAGAAAAATAAGTCTGTTCTCCCCTCCAACGCTTGGCCATAGAATTAATACTTTTCTTATCACGGCAAAAGCTCTTAGCCTTCGTGGTTCAGGCTCCCGGCGGATGTATAAAAAAGTTTCCTTTATTCTTTCGCACTTTTTTTTTTTTTTTTTTGGTACAAAAAGGTTGAAAGCATGCATTGATACTCCAATCTTGTTTTCTTTATGCTGCAGAGAATCAAGGCTTTATCTTTTATTCGACGTTTAAATGAAAATGTTTCCTAGACGAGGATACGTAGGGAGGTGGGGAGGAACGAAACTGAGGATCGTTAATTCCGTTTACGCAACAAGGGGTATTGGTAAAGGAGAGAGGCTGAGACGTTATGTAAAGTGTTTAAAAGTTTTATTATTTTTTTAGTACGGGTAAAGTGTACAGAATTTTTGTTGTTATTGTTGAAAATATATTCTTGTTTGGTAAGAGAGAAATGAGAAGATTAGTAGAATAAATGGTGTTGTTTTAATGCAAACTCTTGAAAAGAAAAAAAAATGTAGAGATGAACAACAACAAAAAAATCCATTAAAAGTGTGCGTTGCAAAAATATTTTCTTCCTTTTTTCACTGGTTAATGCCTTTTGTTAATAAAATCAATTTCGTTAGCAAACAGCCATATTTTTTATTTTTTATTATACGTTTCTGATGCATTTTCCTTTTATATTCAAAATAAATACAACCTTCTAAGAAACAAATATTAACATTGTTTATTTCGTTTAGCATTATATTTCAAATAGAATATGAATTATTTACCAAACTATGAAATATTTCAAAGCAAAACAAAATAAAGGATTTTTTTAAGAAATCTTAATATGATTCATATGTAAAGAAATGTAAAATGTGACAAGTGAATTATACATTTGCAAACAAATATTAAAAAGAAATAATGCCAGCTTTAATGTACAAAGGACTATATCTACACAATAATTCATACTAACGACAAAAGTCATTGTTTTACTATTTTCATGAATTTTGTATAATTAATAAATAAAATAATAATAAATAAAAAATATAATAAAATAAATAAAAATATAATACATTAATAATTAAAGTTAATTAAGTATAAGTTAATGAAACTTATTTAGTTTGAAATAAGCAGCGTTTGCTAATAATATATATCATATTATTGCGCAGTACTTATATTCGTTTACTTGAATAATTTCCAAATTCACATGGATTCAAATACTTGTTACTGTTTTTTTTTATTAAATGATACATTTGAAAGCCCAAAACCTTATTCAAAACTTTCTGAGAAATATATCGATACATTCTGAGAGATAAGGAAAATAAAAGGAAAGACAAATGGGAAAAAATTGCTGAAAAACGCAAATAGAAATAAATATATTTAATTTTATATAATTAAGCTCATTCAATTTATAACAAATTATATACCCTGAAATTTCGTCTCCGATCCAGTAAACAGGTAATTTTTAATTTAAAAACCTAACCCTTTTCTTCCAGCTGTTAAAATTTTAAAAAAAAGATTATAAATTTGCAAGTGTATCGAATTAAGAATAAAGTTGTAGCATTTGTAGATACTAGAGCATCTTCGAAGCAACAATGGAGTGATTGCCTTATAAAAAGATATTTACAAGGAAATGGAGACCAGTTTTTATTTCTATGGCACAGTTAGATCGACAATTCACATGTTATCATTCAAAAAGTGGGTTTGAAAATTTTTTACTGAAGTCTTTATTCATATAGTTCAATTGAAACATTTCTAATTATTTTGCTGCAAATATTATTTTGGGGATGCTAAGAAAAATATATCACAGACAAATCTAATAAAGATCTAGATGTATGAAAGGTATAGTGGAACAAAGCTATAGAAACACATTAATGCAATTTATTGAAGAAATGTTGAATTGAAGAAATTGCGATGAGTACCGATCGTATTCTACAATGCATTCACTTGTCTTAAATAACCAGCGGGAGTGGTCTCCCGAAACATTTCTCGCATACTTTCTAAAAAAAGTTATATTTCCAATCCGCCCCTCATAACATGGGGTCCTTGTGCCAGACCATGAGCGCCACAAGGGCTCAAGTTTTTATTGTTAGAATCCTGAACATTAAAATTGTATAGTTCGTAGAAAAGTAAATAAAGTCGGTATTTGTACAATAACCATATTCCATTGGCAAATGATGATTCGAAAAGCCTATTAAAGTAAATTTTAATTTTTGTATTGGACAATTAATCATTCGCAAGAAATTAACACATAAGCACCAAAAAAAATAGACTTTTAATTTTTTACTGCTCATTTTGACCTATTGAAACCCAAATTCGACTCGGAACTGCAGTTGTAATTGCAAGATTGAAATTCCATATATTTAAGTTATCATTTTTACACGTATGCAATATTATAGACTGGAAATTGGTTAATTCTTTGACAGATTTGATTTAAAATTTGATAAGGACAGGCAGTTTAAATGGCGTAAAACTCTGAACCAAATTTTATTTCCCTACGTTATTAAGTTTTAGAATTATCATATTTACAGTTTCAGTTCTTCCACAAATTTGCTTCAAAGTTTGATAAGAATCTACATTTTAGATCCTAAAGATATATTAAATTTTATCTATCTAAAGCTTTACATTTTGAGGTTGCTTTTTGCTATCTAAAGCTTTACATATATTATTAGCATTCCCACTGTAGTGAGTTGGTTTCTCTGAATGGATAACATTCCAAATTTGAGAGCATGTTACAAATTTGGTGATAACACCACATAGCAAGTTTCACCCAGACAGATAGATAATTTATAATTATTATTTTTGGCTTGAGAAAGTCTGAAACGAAGATTCGTCAAAATTCATAATTCTTTTTTGACGATTACAGCACTTTCTCTTTAAATACTTAGTACACAAAAAAATAAAAAACAAAGTTATATAATCTAGCGATATAGAAGCATCTAGAAAACTATAGAGGAAGTGAACAGTTGGTAAACATATGTTAATGAACAGCTGTCGACGACTTAAAGGAAGAAGTCGAGACATTGGAACGTTGTTTATCGAAATCTAAAATAGAGGAAACCATTTTTAGCTTGTTGCAAGTATCCGGATATTGTTACGGGTTGTTGTTTAGAATTTGAAGAATAATAAGTTTCAAGCTTATGAGTTCTTTCGGATATTTATAATTTTCACTTATTTCAATTTAGTTTTACTTAAAAATCCATTTGATTTAAAAAGGTAATTGATTGATATTTATTTGAATACTTGATAAATCATATGTTAAATAAATACTTAATGTACGGCAATAAGACGCTTAAAACTAATTTACTGAATTTTTCTTGCTTGCAATGAAACATTAAATAGTTGAAATAAATTTGCTACGCCTTCATAAAAATATACTTTCTAAACTGTTTATAAACTTATTCTTTGCCAGCTTTTCTACAATATTATAAATTGTGAAGGTACTGAAAATGAGCATAAAATATGTGAAAATAAGTCTCATTATATTTTAAGTTCAACTACGCACTAAATGAATTGAATTTCTAAAAACTTTAATGTTATTCAAAAATGATAATTCAAAGCATTTTAAATTTAAGGAACTTGTAACATTTTTAAAGCGTTAACTTGCACTATAAAATTTTTATATTAAAAGACTAATATGTGATGCACCTTTTGTGTTGTATTTGTTAATAATATTGGATTTTTTTTTATTTAGGCTATTGAAAATTCACTGAAAATTGAAATGCTTCCAAATTATACATAAAGTTTACAAAATTATACTTAGAGATATATAATTTTTTAAATGTATCTTTTACATTATTTAATATTCTCAAAATAAAATTGTAGGCTTCCTTTTTTCAAATAAAATAAAACATTTCAGTTCAAAACATATAAATGCAATAAAAATTTGCATAAAATTTTATAAAGAATTAACTCGCTTATTTCTTGAATTCGACTGCTTCTTTTAAATGATTTAATCTATAAAAATTTATTTTTATTTTTCAACAATAATGAAATTATTTTTACTATTACAAGCAAAACTGCCAAATATTTGTAATTAATTGCGAAATCATAAGAGTAAATATCAAATACGAAGGAGATTATAGTGTTACTATTACATTAACAGCAAACGATAGCTGAATAATCATAAAGCTTATTGATAAAGGTATTTTAGAAAAAGTTATGGGAATTTACTAACAGGTGTTGATTTGTATTTTCTCTTTCATACATTTGAAGAAAATTACTATTTTTCAATCAATTTCTGTAATTAAAGAGGAAGGATTCCTTTTAAATTAAAAATATGTAATGATAAAATGGATAACTTTTTATGCAAATATATTCTTTAATTTTCTTACAAAAGTCTACTGTTGTATACATTCCTCTCTGTTGAAGAAACGTACTTGATAGGAAACATTCCTTTATCTCAGTTTGCAATCTCCTAGATCTTCGAAATCGGGATTACTCAGTCAAATATTTTCGTTTCAAATCAGATCCTGAAAAGCAAACTCTATCGGAAATCAATAAGTTAGTCATTTTCGCGATGCAGTTTTCGAGATACAATGAATGTTGACGTAAGACGTGGATAAGATTTGAAAGATTTCCATCCAAGTCAGTGAACGTGCTGGTATTCAAATGGCTAAACTTACAAATGTTTCCTTTGAAAAGATGTCGGTTCTGAAAGAAATTCAACGCATTTATGTGACACATATCTTTATAGCATTTAATCTCTTCGAATTTCACGTCTGGTATAGCGTGCAGTAAT
>JAPMOR010009586.1:89118-112943 GCA_026543865.1 Argiope aurantia | reverse complement strand
AAATGTTGCAAAACATACTACAGTTCAATTTAATTTGACGCATTTATGGAATAAGGAAATAATTATTTTCTAAGGATTCATTATAGCAATGTATGTCAAAATATGTTCCTGCAGAATTGAAATACTCTAAAAACAGAAAATTATCTAAGAAAATTGCAATGTAATAAATAAATTTTGATACTTCTTGTATTATCTTTTTTATGCCATGTTTTTTCTGAAATCTCAATGATCACATTGCCTTCACTTGTTAAACACTGCATTTCACCCTTTTCGAAAAGCTTTTAAAAGCTCAGCATATTCATCTGAAGACATATCATTTCTCAAACTAACATTAGACGCATAGATGTTATTGGCTGGTAAGGAAAGGCAAATATCTTTCTGGCCAAGTGTCACACTGAGACTATTCTTGGCTCACCAAACTTCCCAGAGACATTTCCCGATACTTAATATCCTCTCGTGAGTATTTCGATAAAAGTCTCCTAAGTATCCGCCGAGCACGTGGGAATACTAATACATTTTACCTCCCCTAAGTATCCGGGAACATATCGTAGATTCAATCGGATATGAGATGGATGTTCTGACGGGATTAGAAGGGCGACTCTCGGATTCGTCCATCGACAACCGATGCCGGAACACACTCGCTTTTCATGTTAGTCTAGTGCAAGGGGACTATATAGAAACACGAAAGGGTGACTTGATACAAAAGAGGAAAGGGACGATACGTTGAAGTAAACGAAAATTGTTACATTTATACATCAAATTACGTATAATTTTTTCCGAAAGGCAACGGGCTTTTAGTCGTAATTTTAAAGATTATCTTGCATAACTGTTTAATTATATCACTAAAAGCATAGCATCAGTATGATTGCATTTATGTATGAATTAGTTAAAGTACTTTTTCTATTTGAGAAATAAGTGTGTCCTATATTCCTAAAATCAAATAATCAACATGAATTAAATGCTCCTATTATTTGATGTCGAAACTAAATGATAATTGTTAAATTCCATATGTTTAGTTTATAACTAGAGAATCTATTAGTTATGTTATACTACGCTACCAGAATAAATAATTTTTGTGAACAACAAGATCATAGGTATATGGCATCATTTAGTAAAAAAATGTATTTGATTTTTAATTTTTATTACAATATTAGTTGACAAACACAGTGAAACATAAAATAACAAAACAATGGCAAATAAAAAAATAAAAAAAAATTTAAAAAAAATAATTACAATTTTACTCGTTTTATATACAGTATCATAATTGTATTGATAAAGATCAACTACTGTGGTACCCATAAGTGGTTATGCAGATTCAATTTATAGTAAAATCAAACTGGTAAATTTGAAGATAAATATATATTTTTCAATAATGTACATTTTTCTTCTATATAATTCACCACAGTTGCATGAAATACATATTTATAATAATTGCTATGCTCTTTACACAAGCACAGATTTTGGAAATTTGCTATTAGATGCAAAAATAATGTCTAAATCATGCAAATGAGACGATATTTATTTAGAGTTCCTGAATTGGAGTTTCATAGTATATTGAAATAATATGATTCAACTATTATATTTATTTTTATGTGAGAGATTTGAGGTTTAAGAAGGAATTCGGCATTTTTTTTAAATGACAAACCATGATATTTAAAAAATCAAATATATAACTATGATATTTAAAAAATGAAATATATTTGAAAAAGTTTTAAATTAGAAATACGATTTTTTTTAATATTTATACAATATTCGGACTAATAATACTGTGACGTAAATTTACACAAATTCAAACACAAACACTAACTTTAAAAAATTACAAAGAACTAAATCTAAATTATAAAACAAAACAATAATTTGGAAGAATAATTGTCATAAAAAATTAAAAAGAAAACTGAACAAACCTAACCATCAAATATGTAAATAAGAATACAGAAATTTGTATTTGAATAGATTTAAGAATAATTAGTAGCTATACATTAGGAATGTCAGTAGTTTATAATAAATGTCCTATTTACAGTTAAAATAAAAATCTCAATAAAACGGTTTGCAGAATAAAAGGTTCAGAATAAAACTTTGATAAAGTATACGAACTCGCACAATTTACTTAAAAATATATAAAACATTAAGTTATTAAAATTTTAATCACACACACATAAGATATTATTATTTTAGTAAAAGCAATCGATCTTGTAAAGGCAGATTTTAAAATTCAATCTAATTTAAACAGAACAAATTAATTATCAGCTCCAGACTAGTAAATTTTATCAGACAGTCTCGAAACTTTAGAATAATACCAAATGGAATAAATAAATTCAGACTCAGTACTTTCATAATAGTTCAATATTGATTATTTCAAATAACAGAAAATTTCTTATGACAGAAAATAATTAATCCAATTATTTCATTATTTAAATTACACAACAAATTTCAGAACTAAGGGTATTTAGAATTACAAATTCTGTATGTATTTTGTCTACGCAATGTCTGTACTTTCAAAGACATATCACATTAACTGGAGAAATGAATTCATTTTAGCTAATCCTCAAAGTTAATAGTAGTAAAAAAGTATTATTTTTTTTAAATATTAATTAAGTTACTTATACATATAGAAAAATTATAATATACACGATGCACTAACCTATATGTTACGGTAGATATCAGTAAACAGTAATATCTTTATAAATTGGCGATTGGCGAGAAATAATACCCAATTTGGCCTTATTTTTCAATTGTTCCGTTGGCGACGGTATGTTATTTTAATGTTATTAGCAATAAATCTAATGAAGATATATTTGGCTGTCCAATATGAAATGAGAGTAAAAGTATTATTGTAAATTTATGTGGATTTATGGATTTACTGAAATAGAGGATTGAAATGTCATCACCTCGAGATAAACTTCAAAAACAAAAAAATAATAATATATGCACTGAAATATGAGTTATATAATAAATTAATTCAATGAATTCAATCTGAAAAACTAATAGCTTCCATTTAGCATCCGATCAAATGAATTTAGGGGAACAATATGAGGTAGAAAAGTGGTATTTAGTGAAAGAATATTATCCAATTAAAAAATTAAAAAAAGATTAATATTTGGAAAAATATTATATTGAAATTATCCAAAATATAAACATGAATGGGTATATCCATTTACCTTTCAAATAATGTTCAAAAGTACATACGTTGTCCCAACTCTCTACGATATTGGTATGTTTACCAAAAATTCTATCTGTAGACCCAAAATGCTTGCTAAGTTAAACACATTTGCAAACTATGGAGAGTTGTTGCTTACTAATCCCGATCTAGTGTAATTAGTCCGTGCAGATCAAACTTGATAAAGAAAAGTAACATTCTCTATTAGTCATAATAACCTTGGAATCTCTTATGTATCATATGATTAACAAGCTTGATTTTTCATCTGTATAAAAGGATAAGATACGTTCCTCTAAGACATACAAGATGATCTGATCACCATTTGTATTTTCGTTGGAGGAAAATAGAAGGAAATTTAACAACCGTCCTGACTACATCAAACATCTAAAAGCATGTTAAAAATAGTATAGGAAGTTATAAAGAAATTTAAAAAAATAATAATAATGCAAACTTTACACGCAATTGCTTTACGAGAACTTTACTAACAACTATTCCTTATAGGCATCATTTACCGCACATTTCTGCCCCTTTTTTCTGTATTCTGCCGAATAGAAGACCAAAAAGTCATGCTCGAAAGACATGTTAACAGACACATGTTTTCAGATAGCCCATGTTTTGTTGTTGTTCTTATTTAATTTTAAGCATATGTTAAACTAAACACTACTTTTTAACAAAACACTGTTCATTCAACATGCTGCTACTCGTTCATTTTCAATGAAATATTTTTAATCTGAGAACTAATAACAATATGTTAAATTCTACTGATTCAACTAAAAAAATGAGACATATTGCAGAAAAATTGCACTCCTATCTTAATAAAATTCGAGACAGTTATATTAAAATACCAGTTATTCCATATTAAAAATATAAGCTTTAGGCACTAAGGCAGGTGTGGATATCCTTTTACTTGAATAAAAAATTCATACTGCGTTATGAATGAGGAAAAAGCGAAATATAATCTAAACATGTTATCTTTTCCCAAGTTTGAATTAATATTTTATCTTGGATAAAGCATAAAGCACGAGACATCTGAATATATAAATGAATAAATAGGTTTAAAACGAGACTGTTATAAATATTTACTCAAAGGATGTTATGTATATATCTTTACTTTCAATATAATAACACTTTCTTCTTGTGCACTCCTGCTATCATAAATTGAATTTAATAGTTTCTTAATACTTAAGTTTGTTAATATCCAACTATTGGATCTCATTCAATGGTAATACATTTAATTTTTTACTTTCTAGTATATATTGTACAGAGAACGTATAGTAATCGTTGAAAAATTCGAACTCGAGATTTTGACGAATCTCCACTTTTTAGACCTATGTGAGTTCGAAAAATACATTTTTGGAAAATGTCCGTCGGTCTGTCTGTGACAAAGATGACGACTCAAAAGCGTTTTGAGCTAGATGGTTGAAATTTGGTATACGGTCTTTATACCAAATTTTTAGATTTCTATCAAATTTTGAGTAAACCCCGCTCAGTGGAAGTCTGTCAGTCTGGCTGTTCGAATAATATTTAACACGAAAACGAACTACAAAACTGGCTGTTCGAATAATATTTAACACGAAAACGAACTACAAAACGAAGAGACATATAAAATTAGACACACAAAATAAACATATACAGTCTAGACACCTGTCAAAATTTGAGCCAAATCTTACAAGGGATTGACTGCTTGTCGGTCTTAATTTTAGAAACCAGCAAACGAGACAACTGAAAGTCGTAATGACTTAAATATATCAACTTTGGTACGGGATTTTTTTTTTTAACTAAAAGTGTAATTTTTTTGCCAAATTTTTATTTCAGCCAGTTTTATTCAGTCGACGTTTAAAATACAAATCCGTTTCTGCAATATTAATTGTATGCTAAGGATTAATCGCCAAATAAGGCGCCAAGGGTGACACGACATTTTAAATGAAAAGGCCAAATTCACGCCAAAGGTAAATATTTCGTAACTATTGTACACAAATGATATGCAAGATGTTCTCTGGGATAAAACCTTTATTAGCGAGTGTGTGAGAAAGAAACTCAAACGTTAACAGGGACCAAATAATCACTACAATAATTGTTATGTCATTTCAAGCGTTACATGAATCGGATAAGAAAAAAAGAAAAATACATTTCAATTTTTATAGAAGCCCATATTTATTTCAAAAACAGCATGAAAAACAAACCTATCGGTAATATTATTATTTTCTATCCCATACTTATCGTCTCGTCTCTGTAACATTCTTAAATATTATGGCATATACTTATCCTCAATGGCTAATTTCAAAAGAAATATTGTTTGAGCTTTAATGAATAGCAGTGGTTCTTGACTCCTCTATTTATATTTATTTAGTTACTAATTCAGTATCTATAAAGGAAAATCGAAAATAACGGAAAAGTTTTTTTTCCCAAAGATTATTACTAATGCCGAGAAGAATGGCGCTTTCATGTAACGCGACTAATAGTTGGGCATTAACGAATGTTGAGATACGTCATTTATAATTATATATAGTACATTTTTTTTAATTATGTTGCTACTTTTTTAAAATTTTGGTATCTATCCTTTAATATGCCTTACGAGTTCATTAATATCATCAACGGTTAAACTTTTATATAGCCTTATATATGTAAAATTATAAATATTTCAAATTTCTTATACATTTTTTCAGCATACATTCTGAATAGATGAATAAAGTTTATGAAAAGAATTCAAAACGTGAAATTTCCGCACCAAATACATAATACTGAGAATGACAAAGGGCTTTAATGAAAGATAATCAGGATTACATGATATGAAAACTGCCATTTTCTATTAAGTAAGCACAAGGATTCTCAAATGTGCACAATAATCAAAGGGTGTCTATTATTTTGATTTCTCTAGATCTTTATCATTATAAAATTTTAATGTCATTGCATGTCTATCGTTGGAACCTTTTATTCGAAGTACTGAAATTTCCTTTCTGTATAAATTTATAAATATTTTCTGCCTTATATATGATTGTACATATAGCTACCACAATTAAAAAATTAATAAAAAAAATTAAGATAAACGTTCTGAGGCAATCTTTGATTCCTTTCTTAGAGATAGAGAGACTTTCGATACTTTCCCTTTCTTTTTACAATGTACGATACAAAAATTTTCCTTCCAGCATTCTGTAACAATATTAATCCAGTATCTTTAGCCAAAAATTAGATGTTACTTCAAAAACATTTTAAGCTGAATTATTTTTTTATTTTAAATGATACCTAAAAAGTCTCCAAACATTCTGCTGCACACTTCCCCATTTGGGAGAGAGGGGATAAGACTATTGCATCTTAACAATCTGGGTGTAAGAAACAGAGGATATTAAAAATGGCAACAAAAAAAACTATGGCTGGAATTTTGTTGTTCTGATAATTTTAGCAAGGATCCATTATTACAGCCATTATTAAGTTTTCTTCTACTGAGAGTTGAATATTGACTCCTAAATGGAAAAAAGTGAAGTTTAATGGAATTGTTCTTTCATACTTTCCGGATCAGAAACACAGAAGCCTAAGTCAAAGAAACTCGGTATGTTATTTTATGACTACAGTTGTAATCATTGCTAAAATATGAAGTCATTTGACTCCAAAAGAGCCTTCGAAATACACATTCTCACGACATATTCAATAAATATGCTTGATTGCTGCCACAGATCTATCATTCACTAAAACCATGAAGTTTTTGATTTACTTATATCAGCTTTATTCGAGATTATGCAAGAAAGATTAGGGAAGACCACTCCTGATGATTTTATTTAACATGACTTTATTTATATTTGTAAAGTTGGAATTGGACAACTAATTTTTCGCTCTTATTTTTGAAGGATCAAAGACTTGAAATGTTTTACCTTTGTATTGCTATTTTCAATAACAACACGCTATTTTAGTATTTTTTAAAATTAAATTACCTGTTAGTAGATTTATTTAATTGAATTTTTACGTCATTTCTCAGTAAATTTCGCAAACATTCTAAAATATTTTTCTTTATTTTAAAATATTTACAGTCTCAGTATTCTAAAATATTTGTAAAAAATTTATAATTTTTTTAAAAAATTAATTAAATTAAAATATTTTACTCTGAGATATATGAATAATATTGTGTTTTTATAAACTATTTTTTTAAACAAATTTGTTTTTATATCTTTTTGAATTAGAATTAAAACTGTTGATCAATAAATCCTAAAGGCTATAGGTTAGAGACCAAATTCATAAAACTCCACTTCATAGAAGAAACTGATTCAAATTCATTCTTAGTCTAATAGTCTGGCACATATGTAATTTTCAAGTTGAGAAGCACGAATTTCTATTTCAGCATTGTACTGGTTGCTAGTGAATCATGTTACAAAATTATGATAGCCATCGTCAAATAAAAAAAGGATCTTTTAAAATAATTATTCTAATGTTAATGCCAAATATTGTTAGGAATAAGATTTCTAAAGCCCAAATCTTCATGAAACGTAGTTTCCGCCGTCCTGGCATAGGGGTAGCGCGTCTTCCCCGTGATCTGGCGTCCCGGGTTTGAGTCCTGGCTCGGGCATGGTTGTTCTTCCCCTGTGTTCTGTGTGTAAGCTGTGGGACAGAGCTCCTCTGGAAAAAGGTGTTCAGGCAAATGTGTGTGTGAATGTCATCATTTCGTGAATGAAATTCATGAATGAAGTCCGCCCCGTAAAAAGGGTGGCACGAATAGCTAAGACGTACTCTTGGCTAGATGGCGCTACTGCAAACAAGAGATGCTCTCTCGGCTTAAAATCTCTAACTTCGTCAGCGGGCTTGTCTATGACAAGTGCCGTAAGAAACAACAACAATAAAATAAGAGAAAAAATTATTGAAGGAACTTTAAATTTCAAATATTTGAATTGACATTCCATTGAGAAAATACATGGATGTAATCAAATACACATTTTCCAATGTTGAATATCATTCAGATTAAATATTAATTTATCAGAAATTATGATTTCTACTGATAACAAACTGTTGTACATAAGTCAGTTATAATACATTGCAAATACAAATTTCTACATACAGCAACACACAAATCTAAAATATTTATTATATGATATATTCTTAAAGTTTCTTAATTTTACACATAAATTTTCAATCTATTCCTAAAATCTCTCACAACTGAGAGTCATATCCAGTCTCAATAACAACCGATAGTGATTTTTCTAAAGTAAACCCATTCCTAAATCACCATCTAATCTTCCCTAATTTAGCATCCTCCTGCCAACTCAAAGGCTGTATACCAAGAGACCTAATCGACTCCAAACTATGGAGCTCTCGATATATCATTGGATCGTCCTCTTATCTTAACGGACGGCGAATCATTTCGGAGGGCTAATAGGCCACTCCATAACCCTGCATATCGAACCAAACTAAGTGTTATGGAATAAATGAAGTGCGATTCAAGAGGGACCAGTGGAACACTTACGCAGAATTTATATCTAACCCTTACGTTGATTTATATAATAAATGTATTAGATAAGAGAAAGTCTAATTTTGTCAATCTATATTTAAATAAGGGACAAAATCTTGTCAGTTATTCATGATAAAAAATAATTGATTTAATTATACAATATTTGTACTTTTTTCATCGTTTCACATGATCTGAAATATTTTTAGTGGGTATTTATATATCTCTTTGCACAGATTTTGCTTTTTTTTTAATTTAAAAGTCTTTTAACTCTAGGTTTTTCAACCCATTTCAGAAAAAGAATGTATAAATATATAAATAAATTCGATAATATGTGTCAAAGTGAAGTATTTCTAGCGTTTCAGAGCTGGGGTTTGCGATTTTGTTTTCTATTTGTTAAAAAAAACAAATATATGAAGTTTCATGATATTATCGTGAGTTATAACACAATTTCTTATTTTTCCATGAGATTACATTGGTGAGGCGTTCTCTTGTCCACGATTTTGAAAAAAACTAACAATTATCGTTAATCGATTTGTTTTAATTTGCTGATAAAAACTGTTTCAGTTCAACCAATTCAGAAGAAACTCTCCTGTAAATAAAATGAATGTTTCTTTTTCCGCTCGATATATCATAGGGTACGCTCTTGCTAATCTATTCTTCAGTCTTCTAGCTAAGCAATATTAAGCAATAAGCAGCCAACAAAATTAAGCAATAGAACAATGATCTAATTTGAAAAAAAAATCACCATAATAAGTGATATGTTATCATTTGGTTCTCTTAAGTATATGAATAGCTATGAATTTATAATCAATCATGAAACAGTAAAGAATTAAAAATTAATTTTTGAAGGAAATTAGTAAAATCAACTATCAAAATCGTTGAAGTAAAACGGCACATTTGTAGTAAATTAAGAACATATTATTAATTCATATAACTATCGACATTAATTAGCTTTCATAAAGTGCTAAAGCATTTCAAATCATTATCGATTTCTCAAAAGTCAACTAAGGTCTGGAAAATAACTATAGCCATAACTATAATCTTTTAAGCGCAGTTAAGAGTAAATCGTCCATTAAATAGCTTGCCACTGATGCTTCTTAACTTCCTGAGATTTTGGACTGCTGCCATTCGTCTGAAGCAAGAATCAGTTACAAATAATTTTAGTTTACCAGAATATAAAAGAAAAGTAGGAAGTTATTCCAATAACTAGTGATTGAAAATTATTATTCAATGATTTTTGTAAGAAAAGTTTGCAAAGCAGCACTGGTATAAAATGCAGCAACTACTCATAAACATAGAAATGAGAGAAAATCAATCTTTAAAAAGTTACTTTTTAAATTCTATTAATTTTTATAAATTTTGAATTCTATACTAAGTTTTTATATTTAGCCAAAGACGTGAAATTTTCTCTCTTTGCATTACATAAATTGAGTATAATCATAGATATATGAAATCTATTCTACCCTTATTTAACGTAGAAATATTGATTTACACAATTACTCCAAATATATTTACATATCCATGAATAAAAGAGGAAACATCATAGCTTGAATAGTTGATATATAAATAAGGAAATATTGATAAACATTTTGATAATCTGATATAACCATAATATTTTCCTTCATTTGAATACTGATGCGAGGTTTCTAAAAATTATACAAAGAGGGGGGGGGATTTGGGAGAAGTAGAAGAGAAGGAAACTCCATCTCTTTTTCGATTAAAGAAATATGGATTCTCTCATTCGAATATAGAAAAACTGCAAACTCTGTCTATGTATATCTATACATTTATTATAGATTACCTTTTGTAAGTGTTTTCGTCACTCTACTCTAAGGAACAGTCTTTGAGTTAAAATGGTAATCCTTCTAAAACGTAATCCAGATTTCGTGATCAAACTGTTGTTATAGGGCGAGACTCATAATTAGTTTTTATTCTTTATTTTTAACTGAATAATATCAAAATACCACCAATTGTGTTCGCCAGTGCCTTGCGTAATATTTCTGACAAACACTTGGGAAATATAGATAACAAATACATCTTTGAATCGTAATTATGAAAAGATAAACGAACAAAATTTTGAAATTCTAAATGTTAAAATTCTAAATTCTCAAATGTGGAAGAATTACATCAAACTTGCCCCTAACCAAAAACGCAGTTTGGAATGATACAAGAAAATTGAAAAAATATGCAAGAAGTTATAAAATATTATTGAATTATATAGCAAGTTATATATTAAAAAGAAAAATGTATGTAATCAAATATACAAGAATATTTGAAAATATTCAACAAGATTTATGAGAAAAATGAAAATACGAAGGAAAATATTCCGAAGCACATCAGAATTCTTAACAAAATTTCTCGATGTATTGGGTTTACAGAAAATCTTTTTCAATAAAGTATGTTTATCATTATTTAAAAGAAACTAAAAGTCGAGTTAACTAGCTATCGAATATTTTGCTATAAAAGGGTTTCGACCTACTTCAACATCTAAAATTGGAAATATTTCAAAAAGCCTTCAAAAAGTGATATTGACTTGCATGTACATTTGCACAAACATAAAATTATCCACTGCCTATAACAGAAACTTTATTTTGCCGAAAAGAAGATTAAGAGAACAGTAGAAAACTTTGGGTTCGAATAAATTTGCAAGATTACGGAGTCAAAGAAACTTCTTTCTTTCGTTCTTTTTTCCCCTTCCCTCTTTCTAGCAAACCGTATTTCTATTCTAGAAGTTAAATTAGTTTCAGTTCTTATCAGTTCGATTTGGCTTACAGCCAAAAACAAATTCCAGCTAGCCTAGAAGTGGCCTCTTAGGAATGTGGTAAATTTGGTTTGCTTTAGCACATCTTTTCTGTAAAAGTGACCGTTCCAGCACCATTTTTCAAGATGAAAAAACATAAGGAAAATAAAGTATTACTTATTCCAAAGGATTTATTTTTTGCCACTCTCTCAACCGAAGAAATGTCGTTAAAGAAAAGTATTTCGTAAATAAGTCAAAAAAATGAGCGAAATGCCTCCAATGGAGTATGGGACTAATGTTGGTTTTGTCTTGATAATTACTTAGCATCAATATTGTGTTTTCATTATTAAATATTTAAAATATAAACGTTATAGATTGTTTTGGGGAAAACACAATTAAATACTCCTAAATTTAAATCCTAGTATTTATTTCATAACATATGAAAAACCAAATGCCATTTCATTTCTTGAATAGACTTTTTTTTTAAATTCAAGTGAAGAACGTTGTTCAGAATTCTTCTACTTACATATTTTTTTTTACACTTTTATAAATGCATATTAGTTAAGATAGAATTTTTTTAAAACAATTTTTCATTCTATTCATTTAGAATTCATTCTCAAGAGTTCATTCGTTTGTTTGTTTTTCATTCATTTTCAGGAGTTCGAGTTCTAAAATTTTAGACTCGTTCCGGAGAATTAAAAGAATATTTTAATTATTTTAGGGCTCTTGGCTATAACTTAATACATTATTTCAAATTAATTTCACAAAGATATCCCGCTCTATAATCCATTTTAAATTTTGTAATAATAATTCTTAAATATGGAATATAATACATCAAAAAATTAGAAAATCAAAAAATGGCGCGGTTTTAAATAGATTTTTATTAATTTTGTAAATAGTGGGAAATAATAGTTTTTAACGAAAAATCATATAAAATTATAAAGAAACAGAAACGCAAGGTAATGATGAAAAAAATTCCTTGAATATTCATTTAAAGTCAGAATATATTATAAACGCGCTTAAAATTCCAATTAAAATATTTCTACCAAAATATCAAACCTTTAGTGCTTTACTTTGACTTCAATTTTTTTATTTAAGAAATATTAATCAAAAGGCATTAGAATATTATGAAAAAAATGAAAATTAAATAACTTATAATTGGAATGGTAATATTACTAGTTTAGTTGAAATTTAATGGATAATTACTAATTTAGTAGAAAATTAAATGCATAGATGGCGTACAAATTATAATATTTATTATAAGAAATTTATAATATTGATAGAAAATAATCTTTTCTGAAGATGAAATTTATATTACTGCTTAAAATGCTGATTTAAACTTAAATAATATCAGCCAATTCGGTCGAATGGTTTGTGTTTGATGTTTGAATGACATCAGTTCGTTAAGCCTCTGCGCGATCGCGTTGAGTTCCACATAACGCCTGAAACTTTTCCGTCAATCCTGACCACTCTTGCGAATTTCGCTTTAACTCTAAGAATTTTGGTTAAAAAATGTTTATGCATTTAATACACTGATCAAAACAATTTTTTAAAGCTTTTATTTTTATTTTAACTTAATTTTAATTTTAAAAAGAGGAAGAAAACTATGTGTACATGTCTATATTTATAATATACATTTCAAGATATAAACGACTGGAGAGAAATGTTCAGAATGGATGTAAATGTAAGTGCTATTTTTTTATAAAATATTTCTGTATCTACATGCAATATAAATGTAATGAAATGTAACACTGCATTTCCATTTAATATCTACTACAATTATTCCACTTCAAATGACAATGATAAGCGATATATTAACTAAATGGATGCATTTCCATACTCCATATATCACTTGGGGTCCATTCAATTATCATATAAGCATAAATGTAGAGATAAATGCAGTTTAAAAGTAAATTGTTTGTCATTTCCAAGCAATGTTTAATAGTGACGTTTAATTCAATTAATGATTAATTAAAATTTTACAGATTATATATTTTTCTTTCATTCAAGCTAAAGAAGTAAAGCCATTTTTGTTTATTTCCACTTATAAAAAAGTTTCATAATATTTTAAATAAATTATACAAAAGTTTCATAAGGAATCAAGATAACAAATAATTAAAATGGACCTTTGATTAATAATCAAAGTAATCACTATCAATGATTATTGCGAATAATGCGTTTAAATCATTCTTATTAAATGCAGCTATAAAATTATTCATAAAAAATAACATAATCAGAAAACAAATAGTCATATAGTTTAGAGTTTCCCCTCTAGAATAACGATAACTCGAACGAATCAGTTCTTGAAATTTCAAACTTTCTAATTAAATCTTCTATAAAATGAAGCAACTAGAAAATAACAATAAATTAAAACTAATTACAGAATCTATTTCAAAATAAACAAGTAAATTCGTCTACTTCAGAAATATAATCTTCAAATATTGCAAATTCGAAAGAGCAATGGTCATCATAAATATTTAGATTTTTTTCCTTTATTGATGAAATTGAGATATAAATAACATTTTATCGATATAATTAGAGTCAGGTAAGGTAATTGGGAAAGAATTTTAGAGATATTGTCATTTTCCTCTATTCGAAATGATTGTAAAAGAAGGAAAATCTACCTATGATTTGTGCAAGCATAATCACGTTTTTAGACACCTGATTTAACAATGCTTTTTTCCAAATTAATTCATTAATTAATGTCTTAGCTTCGGCGGCATTCATAATTACCCCAGAGACTATAGGATAATTGGTAACACCTGTTTTGGTTTCTAATCGCTGAAACGAAATAATTTTAAAAGAATGCATTAGAAATAATACAAAATTACAGTTCCTATAATCTCAAAATTTGTTTTATCACTCATCACCAACAACAAACACTCAAAATATTGCTGTTTTTCACTATTTTGATTTATAAAAATTACTTTATTTCATGAAATAAAGCTTATCATAGTTAGTTAATACTTTCAATTTGGTGTAATTTATCTATTTTTATATTTATTAATTTATGATCAATTTTGTTTGGAAATAAACCATTATAAAAAACAGAAATGACAATTCTATAAGATACTGGTATTGAAGATTTAAAACTTAGAAACGCATTTTAAAAGGAATTTAAACTAATAGTTCAATTTAACAGCAGAAAATATATCGCTCTCTTCAAATAGAACATACAATCTTAGATTTTTCTTCGTCTCTTTTTGCGGCATTTACGCTAACTGAAAATATTCTACTTAAACAACAGCAGCTAGTAGAAAAACCTTTATCTGACCATCATGAACTCTATTCTGTAATTAACCTCCAAATTCCCTTTATCGTTTAATCAAATTGGCGATTTTTACACTTGTCACATTCAAATGAAAACTGCCAACTCCCTCAATCCCTCCAACTAACGAATAACTTATCTTGATTCCGGCACCTACGACACAAGCGATTTAAATATGCATAATTGTTGAGAAATCAAGAAATATGTATATTTTGATACATATTGGTTTACAATATGTATCAAAAGGGATATGCTACTTCTTCCAATTTTTTTTATCAAAAACAGTCAACATTATGTTCTAATTCTTGCTTCAGCATCATTCATTCCCTTATAAACATCATTTTCCTTTTGCACTTCCATAATGGACGTCAAAAAATGAAAGCTATATGTTTGTAGGTTACATGGAGGATAAAAATGTATTAATCTGCATAAAATAATGACTATTATTTGGGGAATGGGCCGCTACAACTTTCTTTAATTTACTGTCACTTCATATCCAATAATAAATTATTCAAAATGCATGAAAAATGTAAGTATTAAATAATGGTTTTTTTAAAATTACTCTAAGATCAAAATTATTGTAACTGAGAAATATATCCTATTTTACAGGATAATGACCAAAAATAGCAACTGAATATGATTTGTACAATCCTACAGATGCATGAAATATATAACTTTGCAACTTTTCTTTCAAATAAGCGAAATGGGAAATAAACATTAATACTTAGGATAATTTTGGTTTCACTTTTACTGAACAAAGTTGCCACTAAAGTTAAAAAGCCTTAGAAAATACTGCTGAAAATAGTTGTAGAGTGTACGTTTGCCTCAAGAGGGCTTTATTATATAACGTGGAAGCTTCAAAGTTCGCTAAGGCATCACAGATTAACTGTTCTCAAATACTTCTTGTTCCCAGTTATTCTATTTAAGATAATATTGAAATAATCTCTTATAATACTGTAAGTAAAAAAGCAGAATTATAACAGACCGAAGTATCAACTAGCGTTGCTATTTCAATTTATATCTTAATTAACTCAAGTATTGAAATATATCTCAGAGAGAATAAACTAAGTAAATAGAAAAATATTTAAGAAATTACCCGTTTAAAACTTCGAATGGAGTATAAATGTACATTAATTAAGCAATAAAAAGAATGTGTAAATTATGTCATTAATAACTTGTGCATAGTAAAATTTTCAATTATTTTTTTATCAGCATGATCATCTTATTTTATTTTTGCGAAACTTTGGAAAAAGATCGAAAGCAATCACATTATATTGGCTCAACTTATAGTGTGAATATAAATTTCTATGCTAAAAAATTCATTAAAATGAATAATAAAGAACAATTTTTTTTCATGTGCTTGAACAAAAAATGGATTCATGAAAACCGTTTTATTTGTTACAACAATTCTTATATAATAATGCCTGCAGTTATGCACAATGAAATATTTTAAATATTATTTGGTAATATATAAGTTCACAGCTTTATTTAAATTAAGGATAATAAACTGCTAAATTCAAAAAAAGACTGAAGAAATAATTGAAATTTTATGACTTTACTTAAATTTCTTAAGAAATAAATTTTCTTGATATTTGTTTAATTTTCTTATTACGTTTTTTTTCTTCCTTTAAATTAATATTTATTAATATTGCCCCACCAATTTAATAATAAATAATATTTTATATATTATATTATATATAATATATTATAATTTATAATATTATTATAAATTATAATATCAAATAAATATATGGCTTTATTTTATGTGTGTAATAACAAATATGTCCATTAAAATTTTAAAAAAAATCTTTATTTCACGAAAATATCTTTGTTATCGATTTCATTTTCTACTGAGTTCAAATGAAACTCTTTTCAGCTTTCAGGGAAATTAAACGCAAACTTCTCAACAACGCTTGCGGTCAAACTTCAAACTAATCCAATATTTCTCCGGTATTTCTAAATGGAGATACAGATATCGATCTCAGTTACAATTAATTAAAATTCCTTCCAAAAGAGTTTTCATTACCGCAAATTAATTTCCGAATTTGAATTATTGACGTGACAGACATCAACATCATGCAGTATGAAAGGCCTTGAAGTAGCCGAATTCGGTATTTTGTCTCAACTATTCTCTTCAATAATTGATGACAGGAAATATGAATAGTTTGAAAATAAAAGTTTTGCATCCAGTATAGTCAAAAGTTTTACATTAATTTATGATATGTACTGTCTATCATCTGAAGTTAATACATTCTATATACAAAAGGAAAAGAGCAAATAACAAATAACTTTTGATGTTAAGTTAATAATTATGTGCAATAATTCTGTTTGCATCAATTTACCATAGATTAATTAACTATTTCGAAGCCCACATATGCTGAAACTATTAAATTAATCAACAATAAATAATAAATAAATAAAATGAATAATTTGAAAATAAAGGTTTTAACCTAGACTTGAAAAAAATAAAATAAGGCTTGAAAATAAAGGCTTAACCAAAATAAGGCTTTGGTCTTTAAAGGCTAAAGTTCTGCATTTAATATTTTAATATTTTGCAGCTTATAAAATGATTATTCAATCCTTTTTGGTTTTCTTATTAAATGAATTCATTCATAATTAATGAAATGAATTCGTCTCAATTCCGTTATTAATTGACATTATCAATGAATTCAATGACATCAATTAAATTCATGAAGCTTGTTCTGAACATTAGTAAACAATTCTGCGTCTTTCTATAATCTACATTTATTACAGTTTTATTTTAATACAAAAAAGCTATAAAAATGACATTATTTTATTGATATACCTTTAAAAATAAAATTAATGGATTAATTAATTGAATCAAATTAATTAGTATGATTGCAATGTCTTTCTTGTTTGCCATCAGTTTCGTCCTTTTCAGAATACATGATAAAAAAATATATGATGGAATTCAAGCGAAATTCTTCCTTACGTTTGCTTCCAAATCGTCAGGTAAACAAACTTTCAGTCATTTTGTTCTCGCTAATTTTATTAGTTGTATTGAATTAATGCAGCCGATTTTTTAAAAAACATCTGCGTGATGTCTCTGATTTTAGTACATGCAATTGTTATTTTGATTTATTTAAAGATGATTGCTGCTGAAAAAGCAACATTCATTTTCTGATTCGATTATATATTGGTTAATCTATATTATATAAGTAAAATTCAATTTCTTTTGTTGTTGTTGATAACAGAAATTCCATTTTCAATCCTAACTATTAGTTTTTAGACTTTAATTTTCTATAGATGTCATAATATAGGTAACGAGATTGTATTGACATATATTTTACGTATGAGAAAAGTTTTAGTAAAGGTTTTCTTGCAATTCATTTAAAATTTCGTTTCCATTGTATTTGCTCAGGGCAAGTAACATATTTGAACTGTTATGACCAGAAACTATAAACTTATGGAAAGTGTTTTTAACGTTTGACTAGAATATTGCCATTTCTGTTTGTTTTTATAGTACAAAAAATACTTAAATTGCATAACATAAAGTACAATAAAATATTTTCATTACAACATGTAAAAAGAATATTTCATTTTATTAAAACTTCCTTTGCATTGATCAGAACCAAGTTTGTACATTTTTATCTCCGTTTTGTATATAACCCTTCTTCTTACTGCAATCGTTTACTTAAAGTTTTTCCATTAAAATGTTTGTCTGTTACATGTTGAGCACATGCTGGCGAACATCATGTTCTTTTTTAGTTTTTTAAGTTATAAATATTGATTTATTATCTTACGTAATTTTGGTATAGTTTTGCTACTATTTCCTTTACAATTGATTTTTATGTCAACGCATTTTCTCTTGTTAATAGCGATTTCACTTTAAAATATTTGAAACAGCCCTATCTTTTTCGGGTATGCGTGTGGTGTCTCTTTTCCAAGAAGAAGTAATCATTGAAGGGATTGTTTTTCCTTTCCGATTAATAATGTCGCCAATTTTGCACTTATAAATTTTAACACAACAAATTTTACAAAGTTTTTAAATTATGAAATATAAATATTTTGCTCAAAAAGTGCAAAAATATAATCTTTAATTCCCAACTTATTTATATGCGCCATGTTTGAAAGAAAAATAAATTCAACAGCTGACGGTATTTCTCATTTTAGATTAAAGCTGTTGCCATAATTTTTTTATTCCTTTTTTTTGTAAATTCTTTGTCTAAATTATTAAAATTATATGTCAATGCACTTTGTAATATGAATATTATCTGTCAGAAAAAAAGGGAAATGAAACAATATAAAACTGAAAAGTTTAATATTTATTTTTGTTTTAACATATGAGAGCTTTAGAAATAAATACATTAGATTGTTGAAATGATTGATACATTTTATCTCTTAACATTTGTGTGAGTTTAACAGAAAGATATTTAAATCATTTATTTTTTTAATCTGTATTTATGTTTTGTTTCTTCATAAAATGATCTTATAATATGCAAACACTGGTGTATTCATACCAAAATGTATCTTGTCGATTTTCTTGAACTTCTGTTCACAATTTGTAAAAGAAATATCGGTAAAGTGCTGGTCGTTTACCTGCAGAAACGAGCATTACTGTTTTTTTCTATGATTCAAAATCAATACAAAATCCATCCATATGCATGAACTAAGAATCCAGTTCTTGAATCACCCCTTAAAGAAATGAGATACATTTTTTATGCAATATATTTACCTCTTGCAGTGAAAACCTATTTTCTGGCCAATTTTTGTTTGCTTCAGAAATTCAAAATTATTTATTAAACTAATTCTTTCTCAAACTTTATAAAAATAGATAAATAAATAAATAAATAAATAAGCATTTTAACTCAGAATATTGATGGAAGAAACTTAATTTTTAAATTTTTAATTTGATTATCAGCATCGAAAATATCTCGTCTGTCTGAAGAATTAATTTTGAAGGTTAAATTTTGTCTCCTTAGATTTCCAGCAATTTTAGATGCATTTATCATGAATTTATTCACGAATAAAATCAGTTCAATGATATAATATGATCTTTATCTTCCTTATAAGAATCTATTTTATTTTGGTCAATTTTTAGCCTTTATTATATGCACTCATGATGCTTATATGCACTTATGATGCATATAATAAAGAATTAATTAATTTAATAATCAAGAGACATTAAGCAAGGTTGAACATTGTCTATTATTATGGGATATCTTATATTTTTATTATCCTTAATTTTTTAATCATAGATTCACATTATTAATATATGTGAATTCAATAAAAAGCCTGCTGAGAGAGAAAATCTAGTAAATATCTTCAAAAGAGAAATATCTGGCAACTAACTAGTTTTGAAAGATTAGTGCTTGGAAGGTACATTCACTTAATGCTTGGCAATAATAAAAACATGCTATAGACTTGATAGATAGTGTTAACTATTTGATAGATAGATCAGTGCTGCCATTCCTTTAGTGCGTATACACTTTTTAGGAAAAAATTATGCATTTATGTAATAAAATGAAATAATTTGCTGATTCTTTCAAAACCTAAAAGCTTAATACTCAAAGTATAATTCCTTTCAATTTTACTTATTTATTATTAACAAAAAAAAACTTATTATTTAAAAAAATTTATTTAAGAAATTATTATTTAAAAGAAATTTATTTGAGAAATTATTATTTAAAAGAAGTTTATTTTAGAAAATATTATTTAAAAGAAATTTATTTAAGTAATTATGATTTAAAAGAAATTTATTTTAGAAACTATTATTTAAAAGAAATTTATCTAAGAAATTATTATTTAAAAGCTGGTTATATTCAAATTGTAAAATGCATTTAGGCCAAATCAAGGCAACATATTGCTTATAAATATCTCATTCGTATCCAACCACATGAATATTCAAAATCCTCAGAAATTACCAACGTATTCCATATTTTATTCACCTGCATATATCAGGTAAACATATGCTACTGGAGAATTCCCTTGCAATCCATTCTAACCGTTTTAATGCAATAATGCAGCATACATATTTGAAATGACCTTTAAATATTAAAATCCCTATTGAGTTAAAAATCCTTTATTTCAGTTGTCTCGCAAAGCAGTTCCACGTTACATTCTTTCAAGTAGCAAATACATTTGCATTCGTTTTCCAGGTATTTTCTTCCGAATAGAACACTTTCGATGTTTCTAGACCCAAAAATCACAAGATATTCGTAGAGATTTCTCCACAGGGAAATAAAACAGAAATCTTCCCCCGTGCGCTTGGTGTCGAGGGATGCGTTGACGTCAGCATATGTTTCCGAATACAGAAGTAAAAATCAAATCTTTAGCTGCCATCCATGTTTGGTCACAATGCATTTCAGAATATCCATTCAGCTTTTAATGTCTTGTGCTAATGAATCGGCTTCAAGAACGCTAATGAATTGGGCTCGTAAATCTGATGAAGACATTTCATACTACAACGCCATATAGCTAAAACCTGTCGCACTAATTTAGAAACTCAATATAAACACTGTAGGAACGCATGATATCGTTATATAACACAGCGTGATATTTGAGATATCTTTTGGATGTTGTGTTAATTCAATTAGAGATTTTTCTTTATAAATAAAGTTATAAAGTTATTGGACATAAAAGATAAAAAGAAAATTAAGAAATATCAACAAATGAAGGATATCTCAAAAATTCGAACAAAATTATTATTCAGTAAATTTCTTGTTAATGTTCCCACTTCTCTTTAAATCTTTAGAAATAAAGGACTGTGTGTGTGTGCGTGTATAAGAGAGAGAGTGCGTGTGTCTGTTTATCGTGTGTGTGTGTGTGTGCTATAAACTTCCATCTGGTAGTTATTTTTTAATTATTTTTAATTACAATATTAATTCATTGAAAATTATGCAAGATTTTGGTATTTTCCTGTGTTAACTTTATAATATATTATTGTTTAAAATTATTATTATATAATATTTTAAATATATTTTTAATCACGTCCTTTTTTTAGTTGCATAATTTTTTTCTTGAATTCTTTAATAGTATTTAAATATATTTTACGCTTTACCTTCCATAGAATCTTTCATTTTTGTAAAGAAATATAAATTTATTTCATTGTTTAATCAAATCAATTGATATTTTTTTTCTATAACTTAAGGTTGAAGGAATATATCCGCGCTTTTTGCATGAAGAAAAATGTATTTTTAGTAAATAACCAGTACGCTGTGATTTCAAAAATTGAAAAAAATTGTAGAAGGCTTAACTCTTATTTTTAAATATTATTATATAATATTTTGTATTAATGCATTTTAAATAATCCGGAGTAATATTAATGTTTACCATTGTGCCTTTTAAATACATAAAATTCTTCAGTCAACCTCAGAGTATTTCGCATTAATACATTTTAATAATCTGGAGCAATATTAATGTTTACCATTAAGTCTTTTAAATACATAAAATTATTCAGTCAGCCATACTTATTTTCAAGCGAAATTCTCTCTCTTTATTTTTTTTTTTTTTTTTGAGAAATAAGAATGGTGAATTCCTTAGTCATTAGTTTCTATCATAAAAATGAAGTATTATTTCTTTAAGTAATATTAGCAATTCTATTCAAAGAATTCAATTACTTCTCATTACATCAATTGCAAGTTCCTATTTAATATATTATTTAAATATCAAAACCTAAACGAAATATAATTAACTTAAAAAGACACTGATTTCGTACATATGCTTTCGTACAATTTTTTTAAAAACTTATATCATTAGGAAGTCCGGTATGGAGAATTTAAAAGAAATAAAGTTCCTTATAATATCAGTCTTTCTGTGTTTTTAAGTATGATAAAAACATGTAGTATTCCAGAATAAAAACTTTAAAATATGACCAAAAATGTCACGAATAATAGAACAGAGTATCTGAAGGTTTAACCAAAGAAAAGGTATCTTGAGTTTCCTTCTTGGAATTTTATATAAAAATCCATCATCAGCATACAAAACAGGAAAAAAATTCAGAATTTCTCTCTATTTAATTTACATTTTCAAGAATTACATGCCCTGTTCTCCTATTAGCTAAGGAAATGCTTTTCTCAAAAATGTTTTTTAAAAAATTCTAATCTCATTCCTTCTGAGTAAAGAAGCCTTTGAATTAATTTGGTAAGATATTTGTTTTAGTTTCTAAAACCAAGAGAAAAATGTTTTTTATAAAACGAAAATTTCAGCTCTCTCTTAATGAAACGTTGCTTTTTTTCACTTTTTTTTAAGACTTACGTAGCTCTTTAAATATTTATTTCAAAAATCAAGGTTAGCTCTTTGAAAAAAAAATTATTGCATTTTAATAATATGCGCAACTTAAAAATAAAAAAAGTGCCTTGTCTGTTTTTCAAAAACTGTTTATTCTAGAATGGAAATGTAACTTATTAAGAAAGATTCATAAAAATGAATCTCTCTTTAAAAATATTTAAATGAAATGCTGAAATATTTTTTACATTCTTCTTTTCCTTAAATTAATTAAAGCCTGATATTTTTTTGGTTTTAATTAGAAATATGCATCATTTCTTTAATTAATTTTTTTTTTTTTTTTTTTTTGCTCTGAAAAAAATTGCAATTGTTTCAACTACTGATTTACAATGAGAAAAATAAGTTTGTTTGGAAGGCTTTCTTCCTAATTTGACGTAATAATCTTAATTCACAAAAAAACTCAAAACCAGTATTTGTTTTCCTTCGATTATTACTTAAAAAGAACAAATATTACTGTAAACATTATTGATTATTTTATCTGGTCGTATTAAACAAAATACTGTTGATTGTGTCTACAACGTTATGTAACTAGAAATATATGACAAATATAATTTATTTCTTAATTATTTTTATTAATTATAAAATTTTTCTTACTTAAAATAAAATTTCTTCAGAAAGAATAAAACATTTAGTTGCACATTTTTTCCTCAATTACGCACAGATAAGCATATGATTTATACATTTATTACTTGCTTTTTTAATTTATTCCAATATTTGAATATTTAATTAATAAATCAATTCATTTTAACATAATAATTCACATTTTCCTTTTATAACTTATTCCAATATTTGAATATTTAATTAATAAATCAATTCATTAATGCATAATAATTCCCATTTTCCTTTTTTTAACTTATTCCAATATTTTATTATTTAATTATTAAATCAAGTCATTACAGTATAATAATTCATATTTTTCTTTTTTAACTTATTACAATATTTTAATATTTAATTAATAAATCAATTCGTTATAACATAATAA
>JAPMOR010009586.1:76053-89108 GCA_026543865.1 Argiope aurantia | reverse complement strand
AACATAATAATTCACATTTTCCTAAATTTATTTATACAAAATTATATCAGTTATGTTCAAATATCCGTCAGTATGAGGTTCAGATTTCTTTAACAGTTAATTCAATTTAGTACTTTGTAGTACAGTAAGAAAAAAAAAAAAAAAAAAAAAGGTTAAGCCGCTAATACGATTCACCAAGAAACAAATAGTTTTCCTTCTCTTCTTATTTTAAAAACTTTTAATGAGCACGTTAAATATTGTGATTTAATTTTCATTAAATTTTGAGCAAGGTATATTTAAATAAAATATAACAAACTATTTAAATTTTGTTATCCCTTATAATCTAATATAATACATAAAACATTTGAATATGATTAAAAATTTAAATGTTAATATCATTAATTAAGTTTAAAAAAATTGTTATAATCTATTTTCCATCCACTTAAGAAACAAATTTACAAGTAATAATCTTTCGAATTTCTGTTTTTCTTCATATGGAGTAAAGCTGAAGTTTTTCTTAAAAAGGATTTTGAGATTAACCTATTCACTGCCATTTACGAGATATTTTACAGAAAACTGCTGTAAAATTAAGCGTCTGTAAATTTATTTATCATTTGATAAACTCATAAAAAAAAGGTTGTGTTTGGTATAGCAGAGCTATATTTGATATTGTAAATGTTTAAAACGTTTATTAACATTTGATGCTTTATCATGCATTTTAAAATTCATTGATTCCAAGACCAAGTTCATGTTCTGTATCTCATTTATGAATTAAATAATTAATATAAAAAATAATTGCATAAAATTATGTATTGACAAATAAATTAATAACATTATAATTACATTAACATTCTACAACTCATGGCAAAAAAGTAGCTTCGGTACATTCGTATGAGAAAAGTAAATGTTTTATTCATATTATTCAGAATTCCATTTTATCATGCGCAATTTCGAGATGACATCTTCATTTCAATTTAAATACCTAAAATGCATTGCAATATTTCAACGCACTTTAAGAGATTAAATTCTTCAAAGACTAATTATCATTAATTCTATTTGATTATATTATCACCTAGAAAATTTTCATTCGTTAAATATTGATGAATGCGATTAATTAGTGAAATTTTATTTATCTGTGAATCTATGGAAGAAATCTGCAATTAATAAATTCATCAATTCATTAAAGTTTTTCTAATTGAAAGTGGGAATTGTTACTAATTTTGTGTGAGAGAAATGTTACTAATTTGTGAACGCATAGCTATCTGTGATTTAAATCTATTAAATGTCTTGTATTTCTTTAATCTTAGCATTGCCATTTCTCAAAAGAATCTATCATTTTACTTAAAATATAAGTTGGACCCGACAACATTCGTAAAACCCTTCGTAGACCATTCGCGGTAAAGTCTCAACCGAAAAGAAAGAAACTATGTTCCATACTTTATTTATTTGCTTAAGACTTGATTTGATAAGTTCACATATGAATTACAGAAATGAGCAGTTTGTTGATATTGTTTCTTTTTACTTATGATCCCGATGAGAAGTACCAAATGAATTTGTCCCCGAACAAGAGAATAAAGAAATAGAAGTTATCAATAAATCAGTAATAAAAATCCAACTATTTGGCTCAGCTAGAAATAATTAACTTGTTCAATTGTGATTCTGAATTCATATTTGCTATCTTTTAATATAATTTGATATTTTAATGTATAAAATCCTTAGAACAAGGATAAAGAAATTCAATCTGATCCAAAGGTTTTAGGATAAATTACCAAAACCTATAGTTCAACTATCAACTATATCCCGTCTTTTCAATCATGTTTAAGCATTTAAATTTGTCATCTCTTAAAAGCATATATTATTATCATTTATTGTTTCTTTTTATTAATGAGATAATTTACTAATATTGTTCGGTTTTAAAATGTAAAATGTATCGTTTTACTAATTTATTGAGAAAAATTATCATTCGACTTACCCACACACGTTGGTGGTTCCGCACTCCATCGTCTACCATCACAATATATGGACGCACCGCCATCCAGGGTGTATCCTGGGAGGCAATCATACGTCAGCACAGCTCCTCTGTACATCAATGTTACACGTGCATTGTCAACGAGAGAGGGTCTGTGGCAACCACGAGCTGTAGAAAGAATGAAATTATGTTATATTCTTTATACTAAAACATAATGATTATAACAGATGGCAATCGTCCTTGTAAATACCACGACGAAAAAGGATTGTTAGTTAGTCGAAGGAGGAGTGCTCATTGCCATTATTTTTAAAATCTATGTTTTTTTTTTTCCGTAATATTCATCGACTTTTTGTTCTGAAAGTGATATGAGTATAGATCAAATTAATTGATAAACATATTGAGAAACATCAATTCTGTATGAAAACGTCGTTTAGTTTGTGGAACCTCAACACAACGGGAAAACAAGAAAACAAAACTATGTTTTCTCACTATCACTTAAAGATGCTAAATTTTGTTCTATGCTCATGGCAAAATGATAAAATTACAAAATAAAAATAAAATTATTTTATCTTTCCCATACTAAAGGCGACGTAGTTTTTTTTTCTTTGCCACTTGGCTAATAAATTCCTCTTTTAATTATTATTATTTTCCAAATGCCATTTTATTTCCTTTGTAATGAAAACAGAATATTGCCCAACTACATGCTGCTAAGTATATAGAAAGACAATATTGCTATCCCTATTCCTTTTAGTTCCTTTCAAAACTAATTATAGATTTTCTCAAGGAAAAGTGACATGTTTAGAAAACGGAGATGAAATAATTTTTTTTTTACTTCACTTACATCCAACTAGAAAATATTTGATCTTTTATTTTCCCTTTGAAAAAAAATTCCATCAGACCTTAAAATATTTTAATACATATCGTTTAGTTTAGATTTCATGTAATTAATAAACAAAATATTTATTAAAATAGAACTTAATTTTCTTTTTAAAATATTTTTAAAACCAATATATTATATACCTAAAAATATTTTAGGCAAGCATTCATACGTTAAATCGAGGGCAATTTAGAAGTAAATGTTCTCCATAAATATGCCAGTATTCAATAAAGAACAATATTCTTTTATTATTACTTGAATAAAAAGTAAATGATTTCTGATCTTCGTTTCAAATAAAATTCTGAACACTTTTCATCTATTATCCAATGAAATAATATTTTGAATCATAGACAAGCCTTTTTAATAAGAACAATTAACCCTTGCAACATTTGAAAAAAATATTTTCCAGAGTATACCGGATTCTTAATATAAGAAACGCTCTGAAACTGCCTTCACTAGAAAAATAAATTCGTTTGTATAGTATATTGATATGAAATATGATAACGATTTTAAAATCTCACTAACTTTAACATAAGAAATGATTTGATGACGCATTCATAGGATAAAAGTACTTGGACAAACTGTCAAATAAATAATTGCCCTTTTTAATCTAATTTTAGCTATAATTTTTTCATCATACTTGCAGCGCAATAGATTTCTAAACTTCTAAGTGAGTGGCACATTTAATGCGCACTCCATAATCATGAATTTATTTCGTTATCATGTCCATTTTATTACCTCATGATTTTTTAATGTTTCCACAGCAGGCAATGTGATTTTGAAAATAAGTGGTCTTAGTCTATATAAAACAATGAACAGCCTGTTGAAATATGTGTTATAGTTATAAACAAATTAACGTAATTACTTATAAACGAATTAATAGTAAAAAAGTCTAAGAATAAATTATTTATTAAAATCACTCGTAGACATTTCTTTTGCAAAAATATTATTAAATAATTATTTCACGTTTTGCAAATCCTTCTGTAGATTATGAAAAAAAAAATGTTCTCTTTACTTGTTAATATTGGAATCTGAGTCTAGAATAATGAAAGTAAATTTTTCATTTATTATATATTTTTTCTTGCGATGAAATTTCAAGTCATCGAAACATAAAATGAGTACGCTAAACATGGCTGAATGACAATGAATTACATATTCTTATATTTTCCAAATTAACAAGTGATCTATTAGTGAGAAACAATGTATAACAATCACAAGACAGCGTGAATGAAAACTCCAGGATTAACTTCTTACCTTAGATAAATCTCAACTGTTAAGTGGCACAATATCTGTTTTGTTGTCATACAAGTATTTAAATTATTATTTAGCATCTAAATCAAGCTAATGTAGCTTCCGCACCATTTCTGTATTTAAATTTATGTTTTACAGATTCGTTTTCCATCTGCTCCATGTTGGCACTGAAACTAAAATTTTCTTGCGGAAACAACTGATCCAGTTATACTTTTACTAATATAATATATTTATCACTAAGGAAAATATGAAAGAGTAAAATATAAATATTGAGCAAAGGATTAGAGAATTAGGCTTTATACATAGTGCAAATGTATTCAGTTCTTTGATATTCTTTTGACTGAAAATAATTTTACAAAATTCTAGTTAAATATATATCCTTTTGGCTATCAGGATTTTTATTAAAATATTTTGAAAAACAATATCTTCTGAGAAATTATTACAATATATTTTTATACTTCTTTAAGGTCTCCGTTCATTGAAAAATAAAGTTATAATACGTTGTTACGAAATTAAGAGGAAATTCGTAACTGAAGTAACAGACATTGAACTTCCTCTCTGTAAATTGCTGCGTATTTTACGACATAAATGTAAATGTAGACTTTTCCAAAAATAATGCAGATGTGTATTTCAAGCGTTGATATTGTCATTCTGAATAATGATTCATTTTTGTTAAGAAAAATTTTAAATTCTTAGAATATTTGATCAAACTTTTATTTTAAATTTTACTTGAACCTCATAAATAAAATTTTACCCTCGAATCAAATTCAGCACCATAAATATACTCACAATAAATAAAAAAAAATTCATTCCAGAGACTGGCAAGTGGAAATATTTTATTTATAACTCTATTGAGTTATATTTTGATGTAATACCTTTTTTTTTTTTTTTTTTCGAAAAACTTAAACTTTAAAGCTTCAGGGATGAATCTACAAGAGAAAAAAATGGAATTTCTAAAATCCCTAATAAGAACAGTTTTTTTTTTCTAGGAGAAAAAAAAATTTTAGTATCAGAAATCTTCTGAAAGATTCATCAATAATTCAGAGTTCCCCCCATTAAAGGAACATCGAAACGCTCTTTGAAAAAGAAAAGGATTACTACTCCCTACAGCCTCATATAAAATGGTTTTCTCTATTTTTGATGACATTATTATGTTTTTTATGAGCAACACGTGGAAAGCTTCTAATAAACTTCAAAATAAATTATTAAATTTTCCTTAATTCTATTTGCATCGAGTCATATGCAAGCATGATCTGAATTTTATAAACTGAAAATCTTATTTTAATAATTTTTCTACAGTGTATCAAAAGTGTTTTTAGTTTTTGAGTGCTTACGTTTCAAATTTCTTATCGCCATTTGTCCCCTTCTATTGTTAAGTTATCTAAAAGATTTTATTTATTATAATTTGGATACATACAAATATCTTTCTTACATTTTAAGATCAGATGATTGATGATAAACATAGAAAGAGACAGAGAATTTATTTACATATTATTGTAGCTGAAGAACTTCCAGAATTTCAGCAAAGAAGCATGAGAGAAATCGTGACGAGAGATCAAAACTGGTTCAAAAGTTTCAAATAAGAGTTAACATTTGAAATCAAACTCAAGAATAGCAGGTTTTCAGCTATATATCTACTAAAAACAAATTTGCAGTTACACAAATCCAAAGGAACTGAAGAGAAGAATACAGTCAGTACCACTGAAAAATTCACAGGAAAGATTGGGTACTCCTTGTCAAGCACAATAAAAGTTTTTAAAAAGTGTATAAAAATGAAAAGAAATGCTTCATAATAAGTAAATCATCGAGTGGAAAAGTTATATAACACTCTTCTGAAATTTCGGGTTTTTTTTTTTTTTTTTTTTTTTTTTTTTGAATTTTGGCTTGAAGTGAAAGTAGAAATACCAAAATAACACATGAATTTGGAAACAACAAGTAAATTTTATTCAAAGATAAAACCAATTTCAAAAACGGACGTTTTAGAAAATGTTTGCAATCAGTATTTATAGAATTTTGTGTTAATCTATCACATCAAGGTTTGAATAGGTTTTTTATTTTTTTGTAAATAGAAAAAGGGTTGTCTATAGGAAAAAAAAGAAATCACTCTTTTGCCCCATTCACCAAATCTTGTTTAGTTGGAGAAACTCATGCTTCGATCGGTGAAATTGGATTTTGCTATAACCGCTTTTCAAAATTCCTGATTTCAAAAAAAGAAAAAAAAATTTTAAGGGTTTTTTTTAACAAATTTTTAGATTGATATCGCCCAGAAATTTTCAGCCGTTAAAAAAATCATAAAACTATTATCAAATTATACATGAATTTCTTATATTTTGTCAACTTATAATGCAATGAAGATTAATTTTTAAAAAGACGAAAATACTTTTGATACATCTTAATAAAAAAGTGAATGATCTTTTAATGAAGATAACTTTTTCAAAAATGATGTTCACTAAATAGAAATAAATAATAATAGATTTTCCTTAACCGATTGGCGATTTTCTATAAATTTTTATAAAGACTTGAACTATTTGATTTGGATACCAAATGAAATATTTTTGAAATTAATGCCTTCGTTAATGAGTATGTAATATCATTTATATGTATATGCATTGTAGAATTGCTATACTGAACAGAGCCTTATAATCTTCACTCATTCTAAGTCATTTCACAGAGTCTCTTTCTCGATACGAAGTTCAGCAAAAATTATCGAAAACATAAAAAAATATAAATGTACAAAAGCAGTTTTTCAAAAGCAAATACAATACTCAATTGCGAGGTAAATGTATCTCAAATTTGAGAAAAAAAAGAGTAATTTTCTTCATCCAAAGCGTGATTTTTTAAAAAAGAAATCGTCATTAATGCTATTTTAAAACAAGCTTTTAATTTAAGTGAAAAAATATAACAAGTCAAGAATTTTTCTAAAAAGTAATTTTAAAGGGTATAAAATAATGAAAATTGCTTTATTAATGCCTTTGAAAATAAAAAACCGGTTTTAAAATATTATTACTATGTAGAAACTAACTTAACTATTTCAGTGAAAAACTAAATTTTTAGATTGAGAAAAAAAATTAAAAAGCATTTTTTGAAACATCAAGAATTTTTTTACAAATGTATCTTTTAGTAAAATTTGCTTTGGTACTTGGAAATTTTATTAGGAAGTAAAGGAATAAAATAGTAGAAAACAAAAGAAATTTTTCAAAGAACGCTTGTGTTTATTGAATCTTTCAAAATTCATTTTCAAATTTCATTTCAGTTTATTTTGGTTTTTAAGTAAAAGGCTATAATTTTGTCTTTGATGAACAAAGTTTTATTTTCTAACTTTTGTAAAAATCTATGATACTCCGTACATTTTATATCGTAACTGAAAGCAGTTGAAAGAAGTACTATTTCAATGAACATCAGTAATATTTAAAAGAGATAAAAGCCTCCAGATGTATATTTTTACATTCATCAATCATAATTTATTAATGTAAATAGTTTTGCTCCTGAAGTTGGATAACATTGAAAAAGAAAACACATATTTGAAACAACAGAGATACGAAATGTTATGGGTGTAGGAATTCATTTTCGAAAGGGAAACATTTTGGCGTTAATGCAATTTCCATTTCCAAGCTCATTAAAGGCACATCAATCACGATAAAGTCACTGAATACGAATATTTCTGAAGGTTTCGAAAATGTCAGCAAAACTATCCTAAATGTTTAGAATTAATATAAATTCTTCCTAAGGAAGACCTGTTCATAAATATTTTTTCATTAAACATAATGGTTTTTAAAGCATTTTATTCACTAAAATTATTTTTAAGCAATAGCAGAGAAAAAAAATGATTTAAATTTCTCATTAAATGAATTTTTTAAAAGATAATATAAAAAAATCGTGATGAAATTTGGAAATAATGCCTTGTATTTACTCATTATTTATCCTAAGTTTTTTAATGCATTTAAAAATATTATTTCTGTATAAATTTGAATTATTATTTATCTTTATTGGAGTCAATTCATGGTCATATGATAAATATCAAATGCACTATAAAAGCTTAAATTGAAAATCTATTACCAATTGTGCAAGAGAAAAAATCTCATAGACATACAAATGAAATCATGAATGTTAATTTGCAAAAACTGCTTGCCACCAACTTGACGTCATGCTGATTTTATTTTTTTACATAAATTTTTGTTCCGAATTTTAAAGTTTTATAAAAATTAGAGATATTATATGATGTTTGTATAATATAGTTTTCCTTGTAAAATTAGATTTTGGGGAAAAAAGTACTCAGCAAGTATTTCGATACAAACCTTAATATTTCATTCATCAATAATTATATGATCATTCTGCTTCAGTGTGTACTACCTTCATTACGATCAAAAATTGTAAAAAATTTAAAATTTAAAAAATTGTTATTTATTTAGACATCAAAATAATTTACTTTCCTTTTACTGCATCATCCACATTTTAGATTTTTTTTATAGGCTTGGATGGCATAGCAGAATTAAGGCAGAGGCATCAAATTAACATTCTAAATTTACTGCCTCGCTTTGAAGATAATCTCTTCCGTCTTCAATCCACTTTGACCAACGTTCTTCCCAATCTTTAAAATACTCCTTAAAGTCATTTTCGACAAAACCCTTCATAGCGAATTTTTTAAATCTAATTTATGAACTCAAAGTGGTCACCACAAAGCAGCGATTTCCACTGTGAAATGACACTGTGCCTCATCGCTTCAATTCGGAGAAGTTGCAACTATAATCGATCATTTTCTTTTTGTTAAAAGTTTTTAAAAGTTTGCAGCAATGACATTAGACAATACAGTAGTCAATAACAACGGACAATAATTATACACTAGACAGTAATAATGAGTCTAGAAAAAAACACATTATGGTTTCGCAAAGCCCATGAGTGATTTCTAAACAGCTTTGTTGGTTATGATATTTTCCATATAGGAACATGTTAAATAATGCCTCTAATTGTTAATGATGATCCCTAAACATCAATTATCTGATATTATCAACATGCTGATGAGAAATACCAAATAATGGTTTTCCAAAGTATGAGTCATCTATGATAGATTAACTTCCTTTAAACATTTTAATCTATTTAAATAATACGGTTCGTAAAAAAATTGTCTTTAAAAGCTTTTCACACCATCTCAGATATTTTTCTTTTTAAAATTGTTTGTAAATTTTAATGCATAAACATTACTGATTTATATTCACTAATATGGAAAGTTAACGAAGTTAAAATTCGCATCTCATTAAAAACAAATGTATCAAGTGATGGCAAAATGAGATAAATTTCGAATTGTTGCCAAATACTCATAGAAATAATAAAAATACTTGATAAAAAAATTGAAGACCATATCTATAATAAAGATATTTTAAATAAATCATTCCAGATACTTTTTAATCACAGTAGTGATATGAATCATTTACATTTCTGCCATGTGCTTTTTCATATCGTGATTTTAAAAAGGTTTCGATCACCGATTTTCGATAGTAAATCTATGATGAAACCATGAAAATATTGGAAACTATATTGGAATGCGGTTGGCAGTGACTGACAGAAATCTAATTTAATAACTCACATTAAATTATGACTTCCTAATTAATGTTTGTCAGTTTCGTGAAAACGTCACCTCTTTAAAAAAAATTTCCTGTTCTTCTTTACATTAAAAGCTAAGTTCAAGTTATACAAAAAAAAATAATAATATCAGTTCGTAAAGCTTTCATTCCCTAGACGAGATCTGAAACTCTGTAAATTCCAGAATGAATGCGCTGTATCATTTATATCGAAAACAGTTGAATTCAGCTATTTAGTTTTTTTATTATTTTCGAGTAGGCGCCAATTCTTTAACATTCATTTACTTTGTTTTGAGAATGAAATATATAAAAAAAATATGAAGTCATATTAGTGTAAAAATGTTTCAAAAAACTCCTTTAAATTTAAACACAAGAAAACAAAAAATATCTTGAAACAAAGAATATTTTGTTTCAAAATATTGCTCTTAAATTCGAGCTAAACATAACCGCGATGTCAGCAAAAAAAAAATTATTCTGTTTAAGATTACGCATTAAAATTCTTTTGTAAAAAGTTTCAGAATTTGATAAAATTATAAAAAGTAGCACATGCGTATGAAACAGTCACGAAAGAAAAAGTGATTTAATTATTGTAGAATATTCTAAATCATAAAAACGCTGAATATGAACGAATTGCTTATGCAAACAGTTTCGTTATTTTTAAAAAAATTAATATGTAGCGACTTTCTTTTCCTTCGGATATTGTAAACATGCTAAAAACTTTAAGAAATATTTAAATAAAAATAAATTTCTTGACATTTTTCTCTTATAAATTTTTAGACTATAAGCAATACATGAGAATTCGAATTAATTCATTCTCTGAAAATTATTACAGCAATGCGAAATGCTAATTATTTTATAGATTTTACGTGGTATAAAAATAAAAGTACATAAACTGAAAAAAAACACATCTAAATAGAAATTATAAATACTTTCTTTCTTTCTGACCCTTAAATCACTGAATATTTCTGCCATCTTCCTTAAAAAACCTAAAATTGATGCATTAACTATCTGCTGTGAGATATATTTATAAATCAATAACCAGAGAAGGTGCCCTTGATTTACATTGATACTATTTTTAAAAGAGATTTGATGAAAAAATCTTTGAGTCTATATAAAAAAAGAGTAGACAGAAAGTCACTGTAATTTGTATAATTACAGCACCTTACAGTTCATTGACTATAATTATTGCAAATGCATATAATTACAGTCAGTAATCTTTCCTTCATATAATCTTCCTATTATTTCTGATACTGTTATTTCTATTATTTCTCTATCCTTACTAACTAAATGCATAAAGTTCGAAAGTATTCCTAGGTTTACACAAACCAGTTCTAGCATTGATTCCTCGATATTAATTGTTTCCCTATCCTTAGTTCAATATTGAGCTTTACTTACAAACACAAACAGGTAGCGGATTATTCCATTGTCCTCTAACACATGTGGCGAATCTTTTCCCGGCTAGTTCATACCCGGGCTCGCACAGGAACTTGGCTATCCGACCTCTAGACCTGATTTTCACTCTTCCGTTTTTCAGCTTATTTCGTATCCACGGACACCTATTCCAATTCCCTGAAAAGATAAAGATTATTGTTTAGGTGAAAATAAAAATAAAAACTATTATTTAATAAGGTTACTCAGTACTAAAACAAGTGTTTCCTCCACAATGAATCCTATGATTGCACTATAGTTCATCTAACTAATGATTAACATTGAAGAGGTGGAAAATAAGGCTTCTTGCTTCAACCAACTTTATAATGGATCGATTTCTCACTTTTTTATTTTTTCATTTACAAAAGCAGAGAAAAGAAAACATTTTAATCGACAAAAAAAAACACACCTTGAATTCGAGATATTGACGAATCCACACTCCCTAAGTCCGAAAAAATTATTTTTTTGTCATTATTTCTGTCTGTGGAAAAAATAACTCTAACACGCTTTGAACTATATGGGTAAAATTTGATACGTGATTTTAAAATTAAATTTGCAGATTTCAGTCAAAGTTAGAAAGAAATCCATTCAGAGAATATCCAGACTAACATCCGCATATACATTAACAAGACACTAAGAGACAGACAGATGGAGAAAGTTTGTACACAAATTTAACGTCTAATATGTAGATAAGATTAAATTATGAATCAATTACATAAAGGAATTGACCACCTGTCGTACTTTTTCGTATATGTAAAAAAAAAAAAAAAAAAAAAAAAAAAAAACCCTTAATGACATAAATGTAAAAAATTTGGTAGTTGATTTTTGTGATTACAAAGGGCGTTTTAGGCTCTTTCATAACCAATATTCTTCAAAAGCATTTGATTAATAATGTACAAAAATATTTCTTAAAGAATTAATTCACTAGAAAGTTTCAGGAAGTCAACTATCGTTGGTTCTCGTTGAAAATTAGAAATCAGGTTTTTAAAAATCAAGGAATTTATTATTATTATTATTATTATTGTATGGAAAACAACAGAATTTACACTTAATTGCCATAAATAATAAAACCTTTGTGCATCTGCTATTTATTGTATCTTTGACAATGATCTAAATACGAAATATTGTTGAAAGGAATTGCTTGTATTTTCCTAACTTTCTCTTACCATAGGGTGCAAGAAGAAATAATTATTTCCTGTAGTTTCTAAATGGTTCGCCTTTTCTTGCCTTTTTCAATATTTATACAAGTAAAATTTTGTTCTTGTATATGAACTTGTTTCAGAATCGAAAATCTAAAATTGCTTAATTTGACTTTTTTTTAATTAGAAAATGCAGCATTCACATGTTTATATAATGAAAGATGCATGATCAATATCAAAATCAAATTTTCTCTAACTTCTAAATTTTAAGGGGAAAGATGAATCGAATTGCTACAGTTAGACAAAATAAGTATTAAAAATATCAATTTTTCCTTTAACAAAGGATTATATTTTATAAGGAGTGTATTGATTTAAACACTCTCTTATAAAATATTTTAGAGTTAAATATTGCATAAGAAGCTTATAATATCCATCAAGAGTCTCACAAATTAATAAATTCAAGTATAGAATCCTGTCATCTATTGGAAGTCTGGAATTCTAATTAATGATATAATTTCATATTTTATAATTGCATTTATTAGAGTAAGATAATATCTTTTTATAAAACTAATCCAGTCAATCATGGAAAAAAAGGTAGTTTGACAACAGATAGTTCCATATCGAAAAGAGGAAAGCCATATGCTAGTTATTTACCAGAGTAATATACAAACGTATTGCTTTGATTATTATTTGTATTTCTTATTGGAATATACAATGGCTGCTAATGTTTAATTGAGTGCATGAGGGGACTTAATTATTTATGGAGGATCCAAATTATTAGATTGGACATGACACGAAGGATCCAAATTATTAGATCGAATTATGACACGAAGGAT
>JAPMOR010009586.1:50363-76043 GCA_026543865.1 Argiope aurantia | reverse complement strand
TGACACGAAGGATCCAAATTATTAGATCGAATTATGACACGAAGGATGTGTGTGTATGTGCGTGTGTGTGTGTGTGTGTGCTTGTGTGAGCGTGTGCTTGTGTATCTTGTGTTCAAATATTCAGTTTGATTTAAATAACCACTGCTTTGTAATTATGTATTATTAATCACTACATAACACTCTTAACTTGTATTTTAAAGTCTAAAAAAATGAAGGCTATATTTGCCGTCCAGTGAAAGTTTCTTGATGTATCGTTTATGATGAATCATTGTCAATATAGCATTTGTATATGCAATATTTGTATATGTGTGTTTTATATATGCAATTTTAAAATATAAAACAAGAAATGAATTATATATATATTATTATATAATTAATTCTGAATGAAATGAATTATAAAATATGAAATAAGAAATGAATTTTTAAATATTCGTTTCAATCTCTGTTGCTGTTTTTTATTTTTTTATTTCAATTTATTAAAATTAATTTCATTAATATTATCACCTTTTTGAATTATTAATTGAACTTTTGATTAGGATTATGCTATTAAATGGTATTTAAATAATTAAACTCATTAAATAAGTTTATTATATTTTAATCAATACCAGGAATTTAGAGCCTGATTTGTTGAGAATTTCGGCTTTATTTAATTATAGGAACCTTTCTCAAAGCCAAAGAAGATACTTCCATCAAGATTACTAGTTCCTCCATTATTCCAGATTACTAGCGCGATGTAAACACATCAGCATGCAATTTGGGTATATAGATGATTAGGTCGAATACTCGATGATGATTTTAAAAAAATTTCAAGTATTCAAACAATGAAGCTAATTTAGAAAGCGCTGCGGAAGTGATCGTTCCATTTGCCTTTTTACTTATAATTAAATCTTTACAAATACGCTTCGTGATTTTTCTAAATGAAATCAATATGTAAAATAATAGCATGCTTTTCAATATGTAAAATAATCATTTTGACTTGTCTGGAACCTCACTCAGAGCTAAAGAAGGACTTTTCCAGTTAGAGAAAAAAATTCCACATTACGAGTACAATGCCAGGACCTATAAGAATTGAATTCTGATTAACAATGATGAGGTATAATGTGTGATAATAATGAAATACTTTTTAATTATTCAGCTAATGAATTTAACTTGAGAAAACTTTGTGGTAAATAGCTCTAATTGCCAATACTAATTAAGTCGTATAAGTGTGTCGATACAAGTATTACTAGTGATTGTTTTAAAAGAAACTATTTTTAATATGTAGAATAATCACATAGATTATATGAAGTAAAATAATTTTAGATTAAATAAAATAGTGAAAATATGAAAATTTTCTCAGAACTGAGTTTAAATTAGTTCCAGATGATAAAACATAAATTAATGTTTCCAGTCACTCCTAATTTTCAAAATTGTTGAAAATTAATTTTAAAAAAATAGCTATTAGAAGTCTTGATTTAATTTTTTTCTTAATACATTTCTCTAAATATATCAGTTCAGATTATGTGACAAGTACATGATAAATTCAATTGCGTTTGATATCTAAAAGCTAGTTTTCTTATAATGTATGACGTTGCATCGTCTTTTATTCCTCCTACATCGTGTTCAAAGAACTCTAAAATTTCTATTACACAAAATATTATTCGACGATTAAATTATTTCATTAAATTTAACTTTAGGTTTACAAGTGAAAAATACTTCTAAATCATTTCGGCATATATTTCCACTTTATAGCATTTACAAAATTAATCAATATTTTAGGTTTTAGCTTTAAAATAAATATTTTATTTTAAATATTTTACTTCTCCCTTACCGTATATTAGATTATAATATAATAATTTTATATTCATATCAAAATTCCAAAAAAATCAAATTATTGGGTTTGTTTAAAAAATAATTTCGTTTTTTTTTTTTTTTTTTTTTTTTTTTTGGAAATGAAAGACAGTTTTCGTATAATAAACAAATACTTTATTAAATTATATATTGGTCGTTCTGGTCCAACACCTTTTGCCATCTTCCTGGTAGTAGCAACATTCCACGCTCATAAAAGTTTTGGTCTTTGCTGCCAAAAAACGGATCGAGGTGGTTTTTGGCCTCCTCATTTGATGTGAAAGTTTTATCGTCTAAAAAATGGAGCGAACCAGTTCTGGCACTATCGTACTGTCAACACACCTTCTTCATACACATCGGTTCATTTCTTTCTGGCTTGAACAGCATTTTTACCCTTTCTGTAGTAAAACAGTAAGATATGTCGAAAAGGCTGCTTATTGCTCTCCATATTTAAAAGGGCACCAACCAAAAACTACTGCGTAGAATTTATTGCAATTTTTCACACACAAGCCTTGCTATATGAGCTCTCAAAGCATATAAAAATGATACGGCTTAAATGTGAAGTTGGGTGCAAAAAAATACAATTAAATCCTCTGTCGGAAAAAAACGAAATTACTTTCCGAACAACCCAATATAAACTTTCTTTTTTATTTTCATATTCTTTGAAGGCACGTCAATAAGCTTAATACAGTATTTATAATCTAAATTAACTTTAAATGCCAGTGGGAATTAAAATTATATAAAGAAATTTCCTCTTAACAGCTAAAATTTTCTCAATAATATGATTATCAGAACAAAGATTTAAAAGAATTGCAATTCAATCCAAGAATTGCAGAAATTTCAATAATGAAACTGATCAGATTGTGAATGTGCAATGCTTTTCAAATATTTATTACTATATATATATGGTAAGATGTAAAATAATATTTATTTCAATTAGTTTCATTTCCATCCGTCTAATGAAAGATTTAATATTTATGCGTATATCTTATTCACATTCATTTCAGATGGCCAGAACTATTTATTATTAAGAATTAATTAATTAGAGTTTACTATTCTAGCTTGCCTAATATATCTAACATAATTTTCACTCAATTAATTTTTATTATATTTAGAATTACATATTTGCAGTTTTCAATCCATTTCTTTTAAATACCGAAGAATTAGTTATTTCAAATTTTTATTCAGGTATCCTTATCTTTAAATAATAGTTGCTTTCTTTAGTATAATTAATGAATAAAAAAATTCATATACTTTTGAAATCAAATTGTAAGATAATGTTCTCTCTCCATTTTCATTATTTTATACTATTTAAATTTACATTATAATATTTGATTATATAGCATAACATAAATGAGAACCATTATTTTTCAATAAACGAGATTATAAACTATTTCTTTTTGATTGACTATAAATTTTAAATCATTTAATTCAGAAGAGGCAGACCATTGTTAATTGTTACCCATGATTTAAATAGAAAACGATCATTGTATTCAGTGCCGCTCATTACTGGCATAATTTTTTGCTATTAATATTTCAAAAAACAGTGGTAATGTATTATCTCTAATTGCTAATATATAAACCAGGTCAGTTCAGAAGCAGGAGGACCTATATCATTCTTTTTCCTCTATTTAGCTACAAATTGTTCGCAGGATTCTCAGCCGTTCATTACTGGCATAGTTGTTTACTATCATTTTTCAAAGACGGAGATTATGAATTATCTGCTTTTCTCAGCTATTAATCAGCTCCGGTAAGAATCGGGTAGACCTAAATGAATCGTTTCCCCAATTTAATTACAAATTGTTTACTGAGTTAATATGATATCAAAGATATTTCTCCAAGCGAAATGGAAAGAGTCTTCATTTCCTTTGGAAATCCTCTTATATCTGGGTCTAACTGGGCACTCAAAGGCAGTTTAACCAATAAAAGATTCCAGCATCTGAATTTTACAAGGTACTAGAGTCCGTACTCACGATTGCAATGCATTCCGGAATTGATAAAAAAGTTATTCTTTCAGTCTTTCATTCCAAAGAAAGTGTTTGTTAAAGATTACGCTATACACATACATTAAAATAGAGAAAATGGTCCCGCCAGAATCTTTTTTTACATAATCTTTAAAAGCGGTCTTATCCCTTTTGCCCTAATATAAAACTGTGGGCCATAGGCAAGGCTGTGGTGCTCAAATTTTTATTTTCAGTGTTACACACATTTGAATTGTCTGTTTCCTATTATAAAAAAAAAATGTCTTTAAAAAATTTTATTTTTTCATGTAATTTTATTGTACAGTAACAGGGAGACCAGATTTTTTTCCCCCGTAAAATTATGTTTTTCGGAGAAAATATTCAAATACGAATCACATACTAATTACATATGAATTTTTTCAACCTTACCTACAGGGCCGCGGTGGCCTGGTGGTAAGGTCTCGGCTTCGGAACCGGAGGGTTTCAGGTTCGTGACCCGATTCCACCGAAGAATCGTCGTGCAAGGGGGTCTGTCACACGTTAAATCCGTCATCACCAAACGTCCTCCCGTTGGTGTGGTGTGGAGAGGGGGGTACCAGCTCAGGTCTCGTCCTCGTCATCTGACCGTGGTTCAAAAGTAAGAGGTCCGTCCCAAAATAGCCCAAGTGTTGATTCAAACGGGACGTTAATATAAATAAACTAAACTAAACCTTACCTACATATGAACTTGTCATTTAAATAAAAAAAAAACATCAACGCACTTAATTTAATATGATATTTGAATAGGTTAACATGATAATTGCATTGTTGCTAGGGATTGCAATACCGGGATAACGAATACCGGTATTTTGAGCCATTTGTACAATTTTGTAATACCGGTATTCACAAGTTTAAACACCGTTTTCTCAGTTTTAACTAGAAATTTCTAAAATTCTCTCCACTATATGTTCAGGGATCGCCAACATAGTAAAATAGTATACGTTTTTGTTTTTATGTCTCCCTAACCGGCAAAATTAATGACTTAATTAATTGCTTAAATCCAAATTAGTGAAACATGGATTATCCCTGAAAGAAGATATTCTATCCATAACAATTGATGGAGCAACAGTTATAAAAAAGTTGGAAAGTTGATTGGTGCAAATCAGCAATTGTGCTATACACACGGAATTCAGTTAGGAGAAACAGATGTATTATACCAAAAAAATAAAAAAACAGAAGAATCCAAATACTGTGGATATAGAAACTTCGGATTCCAACTTTGAAGAGAATAAGAGTGAGAGTGACATTGACAATGAAGATAATGACAATGTAATTGTTGAAAAAGATATTCCTAATGAGGATGAAATATTAACCCATCAAGAATTGCTTCCTATAATTTATAAAGTTCGAAAAATTGTTAATGTATTTAAACGTTCCTCTATAAAAAATGATATATTACTAAAATATATACTAAATGAAAATAAAACAGAATATATGTTAATATTAGATTCTAAAACACTTTGGAACAGTTTACTCCTAATGATGGAATAATTTTTGAAACTGAGAAATCCAATCCAAAAAGCAATAATCGACTTAAACCTGTAAATTGATTTTTCAGATAGTGAATTCGAATAATATCCAGAACTATATCAGCTCTACTTTCAATAAAACTGACTATTGAGGCTAATTGTCGAAGAGATTCTAATTTATTAACAGCTAATGCAGCAATAAATTTCATGTTGCAGTCACTGAAAGAACAGCACACATCACTATCTGAAGAATTATATATTACATAGAAAAATCACACAGAAGAAAGGCATACCGAAATAGAAAATGTCTTATGGTATTTACATAATTATAATGATTTTAAAAATGAAAATGAAAAAGAAGAAAAGAAAAGAACCAATTCAAATCTGATTAAGTTTAGAGTAAATGTCAATAGTGAAAAGGAATTGTCTCTTGAACAAAAATTAGAATTAGCGATAAATAAAAAAATTTCAATGAAACAAAATACAATACAGAAATCAGCTACATCCAAAACCATTCGACGAGAAATCGATTTATTTGAAAATGAGGGATTTAGACGTAAATACTTGGAAAAGTATATTGCGTATTGCTAACAGTACGTACCACCAACTAGCGTAGATGGTAATTTTTACACAAAATTGCTTTGCAGGCTTAATGACAGTACAATGGATGCATAATGATTTTTAAGACCACATTTCAAAAACGTGTAATAGTACCACAGACTGAATAGTGATATTTACACGTTTTTTGTGATTTAAATAAATAAGATGGTCCTTTACTTTATTGTGATTCTTTATATACTGTTACAATTTATAATTTCAAACTATTTTTGTGATATTTACACTCTCTAATAAAACTGGCAAATATAACAAAGAAACACCTGTGTTTTCTTTCTTTTTCGAAAATTTCTAATACCGGTATTAAAATCGGTATACCGGTTTTAAGATCTAAAAAATACCGAATACCGGTATTGAAATTTTGGTCCGATATTGTAATCCCTAATTGTTGCTATTGGATGTAAGCCGAACTTATGTGTATTCGGATAATGTGAAATAGGGCCATCTAACAAAATTTTGAGATACCAATAGGCTATCATCCTATGGCAACAGTGCAAGACACTTATACAGATAAACTTAAAAAGTAAAACCTTATCTAAATACAAAATTTGATCCAAACTGTTAAAGCCGCTTCAGAGACACAAGTAATAAATTTATATATATGTACAAGAATTGCTAATTTAAAATTATAAGATTAGCCAATAATAAATAAGATTAGTAAATAATAAATTCCTGACATGGATCTAGCATTTGTATTCAATCTGGCGTGAGATGTTTGGCGTCGGCTTTTTCTTTTGTAATTAATTGCAAGCCTGTAGTTAATACACAAGTACCAGGAAACGAATATTTATTTTAGGCCCTTTTTATCCTATCAGTTGAAATTTAACATTAAAGTGAAATTGTAGTCAAATAATATACCAAAATTCAATTTGTCTAAGTTGCTATATTTTTTAATTACTGAGGTTATATTCATTAAAAATGCGAATGCAGATAGACAAACAGTCAACTCCCTGACAATTTTGATTCCAAATTTCATATGGTTCTACATTTTAGATGCTTAATTTTTAAATTAAATTTTATCGGCCAATTTATTTAAGTTTTCTAATCATCCTACTAACTTGTTCCCTTGCAGCAGGATAGGCGATCTCAAAATAAATGGATTTCATTCAAAATTTAATAGAAATCTTCGAATTTGATGTTGAGTTCGTACAGAAAAGTTCTTACACCTTTCAACTCAAACATTTTTGATTTATCGTGTCCGTAGACTAGCAGAATTCCAAAAATATATTTTTCTGACTAGGAGCGATCTGAAATGCAGAGATATGTCAAAATTTCGACTTTTTTTTTTTTTTTTTTTTGACGATTACAATATTTTCTCGTTTCATGCTTCGTATGCGAGAAAACAGAAATGGATCCTGGATAATGAATTTCAGGAATCCTATATGATGATATTTACTTGATAAAATAGCTTTCTGAGAAGCTTATACTGATATTTTTTTGTCTCGTATTTGATTATTCTATAATGTTCCGATGTCTACAAGGCTCATTTTTGTAATAAAATTATTGATTTCCTTCTAACATTCCAATTTCTATGATATTTAACAATTCTATTCCAGCAAAGCTATTATGCGTAGCTTCCTTGTAGAGCTTTGATAAGCGAAATAAATAAATAAATAAAAGAACCTTTCAGAATAACTGCTGCGCAATATAATATAATTTATAGAATATCACTGTAACTGTAGATGAGTTTTCACTTTGTAATAAATTTAACCGGATCTAAAATAAATATCCGTTCTGAAAATGACTGTCTGACGGGATATGGCGTTTCAAAATGTCAAAGGAATAATACATTTTAACTGTGAAATGAAAGCGGATGTAAAATTAACATATTCTTGAAATTTCTAGTGTTTATAAAAGAAGGTAAAAATAAACCCTGATTCTGTTTTTAATATATATATATTAGAAAGCTATTTCGAAGAAGTTCTTAGCAAAACATATGAATGTAGCTTACATGTCAGTATTTTATTCGTCCTTTAAAATAATTTTATATAGTACTCTTATTTCTTCATTTTCTTTTCTAAATTTCCTACATCTGATTGTAAAATGAATGTTTGAAGGTAAAGTATGACAAACCCACAGTGATAACCCAAATGTTTCCAACAATAATTTGAATAATGGATAGATTCAGAATTTAACTTCAATGTTATTAGGATTCTCAATTTTTTTCTCACGTTTAATAAATCAGTTAATTAATTCACATTTTTAATGAACATTGACAGTTAAAAATACTATATTTTTGTGAAAAAGTTTTTTTAATCATATTTATCAACTTATTGTTATAATTAACCATTTTTATAGTCTCAGAGATCACTTCAAAATATTTATTACATTCTATTAAATTTTTCATTGAAATCAAAATCTCGCATTATTTCATCCATTTACATATCGTCAAGTACTGAAATGGTAAATATAGCTATAAGTAATTATTAAATAACAATTCAGATATAAATGATATATATTTAAAACAAAAATCGTGATATGTATGCCAATTTAAAATGTATAACTCAACTATTATTTCATAAAACTCCTTGTCAATTCACGAAACAATTTATTTATCTGTTATTTCGTTGAATATCTAGTAGTTTCTTGAAATAACGGATAATGTTCTATTAAATTCAGCATTTTATGCTTTAATGATAAATTATAAATGAAGTTATAAATCAGCAGAACGATTAAAACGGTCTTAATGGTTATATAGGCTGTCTACTGTCAATTATCTCTATTTTTTCCTTTAAAGAGCTTACAGTAATTTAACAGTTGGAAGAAATCCATCTGTTCTTCTGTCGTTCAATTTATGCTACATCAATTTACGTTATTTACCTTATGTAACAAAATTATTTCAAATTTTAACATAAAGCCAATATTTCCATATTACTCAATGAATAAAGAAATGCAATTCGATTTCCTCTTTTAAAATTTAACAAGCTTTTAAGAAAGCTGTTATGTTTTAGGTAATGTGTAAAATATTCGGTACATGCAACTAACCATTTTCTTAAACATTCCATTAATGACTCTGTCTAAAAATTTCAGTAAATATAGAATGGTAATCGCCTCTTTGATAGAATGCAAAAGTTTATTTTATTTTTTATTTATAAATTCAATTTATTTTTAGTTATTATATTGAACGAAAAGTTATGCATGATTAGCTGGACTACTTCAAAAAACATTAACTGATGCATAAAATTAATCGGTATTTCAATTTTCACTATTTTCTGCAGTCATTTTCCATCTCTCTTTACGACTCAGGCTTTGAAGAATTTTTCGGAATCCATTAAAAATAATCATTTATTGTAATTTCTTCAAAATGTTTTCTAATGAAGTTTTGTAAGCTGGAAATGCCACTGTGATGTAAAAAATTTATAATCTTAAATAATCCTATCTACAATGCATAGTAAAAAAAAGAAGAAGGCTTTAAACAAAGTCAGTTGAGCCTCATATTATAGAGAATTATCTTATTCAAAGATCACGTTTTATCTTATGAGTATTTTAGTTACTTAATTTTCATGTCGTTCTTCATGAAAATTTATATCTTCTGCATACTATTATTAATACATATACAATCTAAGGATTGACTTAGTTTCTGTTTTAGATTCAAATATATACGCAAAGTATAGAATCATTAAAGTATAACATAATCATAAATTATTATTTATAATCATGAAAAGTAATTGCTCTCATAGCAGTGTCAGCATTTACTTCTCAATTTACAACAAAGTTCCTCTCACACTGAAATTGAAATTGGATTTTTTAGCAGTATTTTCATTCAAATTGATTTGTAAATTAAACTTAGCAACTCAATCTATGTACTCATAATCAGTATGTTTAATATGAAGTATGCCTTACGTGCATTTTATCGTCATACTTTAAACAAAAATATAATTTTAAATTATGTTCTTATTTTAAATTCATTTTTTGTGATCATAAATGCAGGTGGTCAAAAAGTAAAGGAAATGAGTTAATTGTTTATATTTCCAGTAAAATGCAAATTTATAAAGGTAATGTAAGTTTAAGTATTAGGTGACAAATTTATAGATACAGAATGATAAAGCATACTTAAATGTTAACTGCCTATTAATTGAATCTAAAGAAGCCACCCAAATATTCCCAACAAGATGTATGGGAATTTTTGTCGTTCCATTATCACCCAATAAATTTACACATCTATACCACTCTCAGAGTGCCACCTCGTTCACGAGGATAAATATTTGTCTAGTAAGTAAACGAATCTTCGATACGCATAGCATACATAAATGATGTTGAGGTCAGATAATTATCTTATCGCTGATGAAGAAATATATTTCGCTCTGTTCGCAATACCGCAGTTGGATTCTATCTCAAGATTCAAATTTATCTCTCACTACATCTTAAAATACCATTAACAATCATTTATAATATGCTGATAAGTTGAAAAAAGGCATTTTCCGAAAGTATTTAGCAGCTTTTCCATGATGCGAAAACTTCTTAATAATCACATAAAGCTTCAATTAATACATAATTTGTCTATTTCCTTTATTTCACTACTTTATAGAAAATGAAATATAAGAATAAATGGTATGAATTCAAGATTGTCACAATATATTATTATCTATAACAATATTAATTTGATAAATTTTCACGCATTAAATATTTTAAAGTAAAATCTTCCTTTAATTTTAGGCTAATCCGATAAAATATTTTATTTCAAAAAAAATCGTATAAAATATTACTAAATCTTCTTTCTCTACAAAACAAAATAAAAATATTACCCGATATTAAAATTGTCAGCATAAAAAAAAAGAAAGGAAATATACTTCAGAATTTTAGCGAAATAAAATATAATCTATGCTGACACATTCACGATATTTTATACAAAAGGATTTAGCTGAAAAATTTCTTACGAATGACTATTATATGCACTATAATTTCATACGACAATATAAAATTTTTCAGATAGAAAATCTTATTTTTCACTGCATTGCATATTGAATAGTTATTTATTATTTTTAATATAAGAAGATGCTGTTTTTGACGTTATTTTATTCCACAAAAGTGATAATATTCATAAAAATGTAATATCTTCTAATACATTTCTTTTCATTTCACACCAAATAAGATTCATTTTTCCTTCAAAGATTATTGATGTTCAAATTTTAATTCTTCAATTTTTCTTAATAAGAAAATAGCCAATGAATTTGCGCCGAAATGTTAAAGACAAACAATTTCAAACTTGAAACATTTATGAATAATTATTATTTTTTTAAATTAGAGGAGTTTAAGAAAATTTAATCAATTTCCTAAAAAATTTAATAAAAATCAAATCATTTGAAAACTTCCTCCTAAATAAATTAAAATGGTCAATTGCAAAATTCTTACTTTATTGCATATGATGCATACAAGAAGAAAAATTTTTAATCGTTTAAAAATTAATTATCAAGATATTATAGAATTTTCTTGTTTCAGACCTTCTTCAATTCAAATTGATTTTCATTTTTTAGTCTTAGGATGAATACATAAATGGAAAGAACTATGCAAAATTTGATATTTAATGTTTTTAATCAAATTATCACAATTTTAACAAATTTTGAATCATGTTTATTCATCCTAAGTCCATCAGAGATAATTCCATGCAATAACTGCAAAACCAAATAGCTGTAAAGAAAACATGCGGAATATTGATTTATCACTTTAATTTTATAAGTGCATCAAATGAAGTGCGTCTTTGAATGATGAATGCCTCGTCGTTTTATCCATTTTTAGGTTTTAAAACCAACAGCGTAAACACAAAAACTTGTTAAATATAATTTATAAACTGCCCTGATATTTTAACGGTAGATATGTAAAGAATTCTGGATCGAATCAATCAAAGGAAAGAAGAGGGTGACATTTCTGCTTATGCTACAAAGCTGAACAAAATATGTATCGTATTATGTTAGAAATGATAGCAGCATTTTACTTCCTACACGGTTATACTATTTTCCAACACGACATTACTGTTTAAAAAATGGAATTACATTGTTATATTCTGAATCGAGGTTAAACTATATTTATTCGGGTTAAATTAATCGACAATTAATCATATAAATAGATATAAAATCAATCGATAAAATTTAATCGGTATTTATTTTATAGAGTTTCTGATAAGTGTTATTAAAATAATAAAAATTTAGTTTGAAAATATTATTTCATTGGCCTCTTTTCTTAAGTGAATTCATTTGATGAATTAATATTCTAAAAAATCTCAGTGAAAAAGAACAACAACTTATATTTTGAAGAAAAAATTCTTTTTTTAAGCTAACTTTTTTTAAAGGAATCCGAATTATTTTTCTCTTTTACAGAAGCAGAAAAAAAATGGATGATTTTTAAAATTCTCTTAATATGCGGTTGATGAAAAGGATTCTCAATGTTTTTTTATTTATTATGATTTTATGTAGATATCAAAGATTTAAAAAAATAAAAATAAAATCGTATTAAAAGATTTTAAGATCTTTTTTAATTCTATCGGAATTCTAATGATGATTCTCAGTTAATTTCATGTCAGTGTTGTAATAAATTAATTGAATTAGCGAGCAATTAAGTGACTTGATATCTTAAAGCTAATAGGAAGTGTTTGTCAAAAGTTAAATTTTTATTTTCGGCAATATCGCTATTCAGTTTGTAAGAAATGAATTATAAATTCAAGAGTACCTTATTATTATAAATTTATTTCCTGTTTTAATTTTTTTTCATTGAAAAAGGAAATTAGTATTATTTGACTTCTGAACCTATCAGAGCAATACATTTTTAGCTAATTCAATTTTTCTAAATGAACTTTATAATAACTGAGAAGTTCTACATAGCCAAACCAGGAAAAAAAGAAAATGTAGCTTTTTTTTCAATAGTTTATTCCACAGAAAAGATCAAATAATTACTAGAAAAAATTCCTTTTGTCCATTTATTTCTCCATTACAATAACTTTCGGGATTTTAGTTGCAAAATGAAAGTTTCCTTAAAAGCAATTAGTAACAGAAAACTTCATTGCATGTATTCTTAGAAACAAAGTGGTTTACTGCTTGTATAATGAATACTTTTACTGGATTGCGGTATTTTTACTGGAATACAAACAGATTTAAAAGAAGAACATTTTCAGAGGAACTAATTCTTAAAACCACTGTTCCAAATGTACTGATGCATCAATGTTCAACATGTAAATTTATATATGATAATATTTTATTTTAAAAAATGAGCTTTCTTATGAGCGTATTAGCATTCTAATAATTGTTAATTTTAGATGTATTTCTTTTTTCTCGCGTTTAATGCTTAGAGTTTTTAAAGAGAAAAGAAGATGTTAAAGAAAATTTCTGACATTTTAATTAAATAATAATTTTTATTAACAAAGATCATAGACTCAATTTCAGTACAAATATCACAGATAATACCTGTTAGTAAATAAATAAAATTAAAACTAATAGATAGGAAAAACATACATATTCTTTAGAATACAAACTAAACTATAAATATCAAAGAAATCCTGAAAGCAATGGTTCTAAAATTCAAATTAAATTATACAAATTTAATCTTATTATGTGAATTCATGCGGATGCTTCATTATGTTACAGAGTTGTGCAAGAGATATTTTTAAAATGCATTATACTAAAACGCTTCCCAGTGAAATGAATATAAAACGCACTCATCTATAGGCTTATATTTAAATTATTTTGAATCTGAAAATGAAAAGTTGAACTTTTAATTTCAACGAATATGTATTTGCTATATTTAATTTGCTTGAATTTTATATGTATTATTCCTCAAAAATTTAAAGAGAATTTAAAATTGAGCTTTTTTAGAGAATATTACTTAATTACAAAATTTAAACAACAATAATGTGTAGTAAACTCAGCGGATAAACTAATCCAAGAGTTTGATTTTAAATATTTTTTATTTATATCATATTAAAATTAGTTTAGCTCGTAGAATCATTTAAATAAAATAAACTGTGATACTTTGAATACATGGTTATGTAATCATTCAAAGTATCGCAGTTTTTTGAATGAATACAAAAAATGCCGGAGGACAAAATATTATGTCATAAATATTTGACAACTTATAATTTACATTTAAAAAAATAATATGGATCTTTTTCAACGCAAAGTTGATATAAAGTTTATTATTTACAAAACTAATTTTTAAGTTTGATTAAAACTAACTTTGATTAAATTTAAGATTAAATTATTTTCAACGTAAGAATTTTTAAAGCAAAATATGTTCATCTGCTGGTGGATAGGTAATTGATGAAGAGATTTATATTGATAAAAGCAGTCTAAGATACACAGTCTAATATCGAGTTCTATAATGAAGGTACAGCGAGTCAGACTTAGTGTGGACTTTCTCACTTGCAACAAACACTCTCTTCGTGGTCAAGAATACCTTAAGAAATGAATAATGTATTTCTATTCTGAGACCTGCATTTCAAATGATATGTCAGAATCACTGCTTCTAGAAATGTACTTCTCTTAATTCAATGAATAATGAAATTACTGAAGCGTTTCCTAAAATTTAATATATACACAGAGAGATGATAAATTAAATTCCTATATTCTCATCAGCGGTTTTGTTGAAAATTTCTGGATTCTTGTATCTTTAGTAAATAAATTTCTATAGAGACCATAGCATTTATTTCTAAAGAATTGAATAAAATCCAATGAGAATTCCCCATAGTTGAAATCTATATTATTATTTTTAAGGGTTATGCATCATTTGAGCATAATCCAAATACTTTTGCACGAAATATTTCGCTTTTTATATGGAATATTAGGATAATATCGACTGTCATGTTATATGATATAATGGAAGCACACTTTTCTTGTAATTCAGAGTAAAAATGTTTAAAAAATTATTTTTTCTTTGCGAAAAAAGAAAGTTTTGTTACTCTATATGTAATATTTATTTAAAGAACGGAAACGGCAAATTTTGTAGTGTTTTTTCCATTAGTAAAGTCTCATGTTTTGAGTTTTGCCAATAGGAAATGTGATGAATGTTTGCATATGCTACGTTGAAAACTGTTTAGAGATGTGAAAGAAGAATGAACAATTTTACAGAAGTGAATGTTTACAGACGTTACTCAGTGGAAAATAAGCCTTTAGGTGCTAAGTTACCTTCTGCTTCATCAGGAAATTTTGAAATAAGTTTGTAAATTGATCATCTGATCACTTGTGAGAACTGCAAAATAAAACCATATCGTCTTTCAAGTAGATTGAACTAACAAATTAGAGAATAATTGTTACCAAAAATTTAATAATATTATTGTACAGGAAGATTATTTGCTAAATAATTAATTAAAAGCCATTCCTCTTTTTAACCATTTTCTCTGCTAAATTGCATTCCTTCAGATTTAGCTATGTGCGAAATTGCTATTCGTCAGTAGTTTTCTGAGCAACAACAAATTACACTTTAATACGCAGTACTAACTTATCAAAAAATACAGTAATATTATTTAATTTTGCCGAAATAATTATTTTGTTGCAATAAAAATATTTTTATTATTAATCTACGAGAAATTATTTTTAGCATGCAAACGAAAAAATACATCCGAATTAGTTTTAAGCGTTCCTTTTACTTTATTTACTAAGGAAAAGACTATTTCCTCTTTATTGAAATAAGAATTTTAAAAAAAGAAACATTTTAAAAATTATTAATTACAATGAAATACGTTTGCATTCAAATAATTAACTCACTTGAATGCAAATGTGATTTACACAATATGAAAATAAATTAGAAGTTAGTTTTCACGCCTACTCATCTACGAAACTTTTTTAAAAGCAATTTTTTGTACGAATAATTAAGTTTCATTTCAAAGGAAGAATAAACATTCTTTAAAGTCTATTCGATTTTGGTCTATTGTTTGTCTAATCTATGACGTAGATTCAAATCAAGACGTTAATTAACAAACCAACTCTTCTTGTTAGACTACCATTTTACTTTTTGCTCATTAGAATGGAAGAAAACAATTTCTTTCAATTACTCTGCAAGGTTTCTATTGTCTTCTGTTTCTTAAAATATTTACTCTTTTCTCCGTTAATTTTTAGTGCAAATCAATTATTTAATCAGTCTGTGAATGCGACTTTCTTTTTGAAAAAAAAATGGCAAAAGACAAAAATAAAAAAAATACAAATAGGCAGTTTTAACTTAAAGGCTTTTTGATGAGCATTTCTAATTCAGTTGTCAAATGTAGATTGTCATTAATTCCTAAAATTTAAGCGATAAATTCTATTCAAAGTTTTTTTTATATCAGATCAAACTCACTCTGAGAACCAACAATTTTCGGAGGGTTTTTTTTTTGTGGTTGTTATTAAAAATTCAGTGTAATAAAGCATTTTATAAAATAAAATTTTTGAAATTAGAGTTTCTACATGACACTGTACATAAACACAGCGTTTCTACAATATAACATTTGTCAGCAAGTGTAAGATAGTAAGAATTGACTATTTCTAGGGTAACATGGTTTAAAAATTATAGCGGGTTTCCCCCAACATTTGTTCATTTTTATTTTTCCTATATTTTATAATAAAAAAAATGTGCACTGGTGAAGCAAAGTAAATAAATTCACTTCACAAACTATTAAAAAATTGGGAATATACTGTTCTGAACTTTTTAACACATTTTCTAAAATTGCTCATTTGGCATTACCACACACGAAAATGTAAATCCATTCACTAAAGCAATGAAACATAGGATAGCAAATGATACTTTCATATCTTTTAGATATTTCTCATAATTAGAATAAAAGACTGTGAAAATGAAACTGGTATTATTAAAAAGTAGAGTAAAAATAATTTTTGTATAAAAATATCTTCTGAAGTTATTAAGAAGGGCTTTGAAATTTTAATTAATTTTGGATTAAATTTTGTAAAATAGTGACAAATATTGTAGCTGCAGGTCTAATGGCCTGCCCTAGAGAGAGTTTTTCAGGAAATTTTTCATTTGTACGTCCCAATTTACTATTACTATGTCAGCATATAAGCCTTATCTTGTTAAAACTGTCTAAAAGAAAACTGACTACACTTTTAATAAAAGAGTATATCAATCTTACCGCTTTCTTCTTCGTCATCGTCGTAGATTTCACCAGCTATTAAAGTCTGAACAGTAAAAATAACTAGAATGATAAAAGTCGATTCTATGCAAAATAGTTTTATATCCATATTTCTTGGGTTCTTTGAAAACAACTCACTGCAATCTTCCCAAGTATTTCCAGTTGAAAAAGGTTCAAACTCACAGTCACGATTATTGAGGAAAAAAAGGGATAGAAGCTCGAAAGGGACTTATCACAAATAAATAGTGGCATTCAAGGATCTGACACCTTCTCCATGTTATTCTTGTCGAAGCGGGAAAAATCCGAATTCAAGTCTCGTCGCTGTTCAAATGTTAGAGTGGAAGTTGAGCGGAACTTGACTCTTTGGCGCTCCAAGACCGACGGACATCCGGTCCGGAACAGTTTGAATGACGAAGGGAAATAGAACCCTCTGTATCGTAAGAATTGTTGAAGACAGGATGGCTCTGTGATTTTTCAGCCGAAGGAATGAGAATGTTCCAAAATCTCCCTCAGTCACTGACAAAATCTAAGCTGCCATATTTCGAATATAAATAATATTAGAAGACTCTACTCGTACTAAGATTTTAAAATTATAAGTTACCTTTTAATTTATGTTTGTACTTTCTGTGAAAAATTCTGCAATGAAATTCGCCAATTCATATATTTAAGCACCAAAATTAGTATTGGTGCATATTACACTAAAATTTTCTGATCTGAAATATGTTTAGAAAAAATTTAATTAAAAATTGAAAAGGGATAGTTAAAAAGTGAAACACAGATAACAATTAAAATAAAAAGATTTCTTATATTTGGTACATTTGTAAAAATAAGATATTTTTAAAAAATAAATCTGCCATCCTTACTTATATTTCAATATTTCTTTGTAATTTTAGTTTTTTGTTAAATAAGTCATAAATCAATCAATAAACTGGCTGATTAATGAAAATTGAATATCCCTATCTAATAAAACAGGCGGTTTTAGGCCACTTCATCGACCGTCTCAAAGATGATACCCTTCGCCCTGAGTTTCTCAAGATTTATTGTGTTACGATTGTAAAAATGCTGATTGTTCTAAACTATTCTCTTCAAAACTTAATAAATCGATCAGATTTGATAGCAAAAGATAGAAGCGTTCATTTATACATTTAAAAGTTGAAGTGTGAAAAATATTTCGCTGAATTTGATTCCTTAGGATCAAAGGACTGTATAAAATTTAGACTTCATAATTTTTGAAGTATATTTATAGATCGAAACAAAATAAAATATTGTTATTCATGTCATTTTAATCCTTTTGAAATCAAAACTAAAAATTGAATTTTATAATGAATCAGAAATTTTTGTTGAATAATTCTTGAGATATTTCATAAATTATGAAAGATATTCTGTAAAGCGCATAAGACTTAAATGCTAAATGAATCTATTTTCAGTACCCATATTTTAAAAAAATGCTTGGTTTCGTAAAATAACGTTTCTTTATGTAATCCTTCCCACTTTAATTGAAATTTGAAATTTTACGGTAGCTGACAGAAAATTAGAGAGATACATAGTACATTATGGCTTAAGGCCTTTATAATATTATGAGTAAATTACATGGCTATCAAAATTTGACGCTTAAAAATAATTTGATGCAGAATTTATTAAAAGAGAAGTTACATAAAATATTTAAATGAAGATTTTAACTAGCATTAAGATTGGCGAACCGGCTGGTCACCAAAGGCGGATGGTATTTTATAAATTTAGCAAAATCATATTTGTGAAAATAATAAAACTTTAATTCTTTTGTATCTGTAAAAATTTGTAATTGTGAAAAATTATCTAGTTCCTAAAATCTTATCTATTTAGTTACTTAATAATAATTTAATAATTATATTAATTAAATTTGTCAAGCTAAATTTCCCGCTATAACTGCGAACTGAAATTGGAAACCCTTTCTCCTATAAAATAGTTTTCAAATGTTAGAAATATTATTTCAGAAACAATTACTTTCACTTAAGATATCTTTTCTAAACGCGTTTACACTGAAATATCGATTGATTTGGAAATGCAACAGAGAGAATTTCTAAGCAAATCTATTTCAAAGTTAAATAGCTCCCTTTGCTTAGCATTAAAATGAAAGAATCGATAACCCTTAAATTTTAATTATAAAGGAACAAAGAAGTCTGTTTAAATAACAACCGGAATAGATTTAATTTCGGACTTGCCTCGAAATAATTAGTTTGAGTTTCTAGGAAAATGGCTGAACAAAGGCAAATGATTTTTTCATGAGGCTATTTGATAAACTATTTAAAATCAATCTGCTTCGAATTCATACTTAAATTCAGCTTATTCAGATGGTTATTTATTAAAATGTAAATATTCTGCAATAATGAATTTCACAGAAATGTATTCAGCATTTTTTTTACATGAAAGCGGCCCAAACATTAACAGAATTTTAAGAGCAGTCATTTAAATAAAGTGCTTTTATAAAATATATATTGAGTTAGAATATAAATGCTGTAAAATTATAGAACTGTGCTCTGGCATAATGAACGTGTCTTCCAGAATTGAGATTTAATATTTAGAATCTCGGGAATTTTTGAATGTTTTATTTCAGTGTATTTAGCTTTAAAATATTTAACTATCTAAACAGAAGATTTGCGGAAATATTATTTGTGTTTTCTCTACACAGTTGAATACTCCTTCTGTCATTTTTGTACACACTTTAGAATGATTGCCCATTCGAAACGTCATGACCAAATTGCGTGATTTAGGGATGTTTGACAAATTGTATACCTTAGCTGTATGTATTGATGTAACAAGGAATATATAAATATTCTTCCCAATTGGAGAAATTTTTCTATATTAAATCATTTGCTAAACGATTCTCAATGATTCCATCTTAAGCGACCACATTTGAACGACGAAAACACTAATTTTATAAGATTTGAATATACTTTAATACAACAAAAAAATATATAATTATAGTTTTTTGAAACAAGCAGCAATTTTTTAAAGGAGACCAACTTATAAAAACATGAATCGCTGAAATTTTTATTAAGAATCTTCAACTCGATACAAAAATCTAAAATGTTCAGATGCATTAATAAAATGATGAAATTTAGTAAAGCCTATTTAATTTATTTTATTCGAAAGCCTATTTAATTTATTGGTGTGTGCCATGTAAAAGAATTGATATGTTTTTGAGCATGAAACTTGATAATTATCGTAAATTACAGCATACTCTCCTATCCATTCGTCTAATTTCTCACCAAATGCGATATTACACCCATTACCCAAAAACAAAATCGTTCATACAGAATGGAAAAAAAACCTGTTTCACATCCAGTCAAATTTCCTCGTTGGGTGTACACTGGTATGCAAAACTTAAGCAACAGGTATGTTTTTTGCCATAATTTCACGAGAAATCATCTGAGAGACATGAAATTCAGAAATGAGATACAGCATTTTGTTCTGAAAGAATGACGAAAGCATAGTTGCGCAGAAATGAATACAATGCATACAGTATGGAATCAAACAAAAAAAGGCTTTATTGAACTCATAGTATCGTTACACATGATTGTATGTCCAAGAGTAAGAACAGCAAGCAGATGTTCCTTAGTATGGGATATGCCCTCCCCTTACTGCAATGTTTGCTTCGCGCCGTCTCCCCATACTCAGCACCAGATTGTCCAACAGTTCTTGAGGTAAGAGTGCCCATTCCTCAATCAGCATCTGTTTAAGTTGTCGGGTGTTTCCAGGAGGATGTAATCGTGCCGCAAGGCGTCTCCCCAAAGCATCCCACACATGTTCTATCGGATTTAAATCAGGGGAGCCCGCCGGCCAATCCATTCGAGTGATATCTTCACTTTCCAGGAGATCCTCAACAACATGAGTACTGTGTGGCCGTGCATTGTCATCCATAAAAACGAAGTCTGACCCAGTGGCACCTCGGAACAGACGCACATGGGGAAGGATCACATCCTGACAATAGCGATCTCCAGTTACAGAACCTCTGTAGAAAATGTGGAGCTCAGTCCACCCGTTCATCATAATGCCTCCCCAGACGACAACTCCAGGACCACCGAAACGGTCTCTTTCCGTGATGTTACTGGGATGAAACCGTGTCCCGACCTCTCTCCAAATCAACTGGCGTTGGGAATCGCTTGTGGCACTAAAACGACTCTCATCTGTAAAGAGGACCCGACTCCTTTGATTTGATGTCCAGTTTTTGTGCTCCCTGCACCACTCTAAACGGGGCCGCCGGTGGGAAACTGTCAAAGGGATGCAGCGTTCAGGACAGGTGGCGAATTGGCCACCTTTATGTAGGCGTCTGGACACAGTAAAACGCTACACTTGTCGCCCCGATGCTGCACTCAGTTGCTGAGCAATGGCGCTTGCTGACTGGTTTCGGGTTCTTTTCGTCTGCAGGACGATATATCGGTCATCCGCTGCAGTAGTTTTCCTGGGGCGGCCACCATCAACCTTTCTCACAGCTGTACCTGTGGTTTGGAAGGCTTTCCAAGCGCGCGAAATGACACTTTTGTTGATTCCGAAATCTTCAGCTACACTGGTCACACTACGCCCCTCCTCCAGCTTTCCGATCATTCTTCAACGTGTGAAATCGTTCAGGTGATTTCTGCTAGCCATATTTCACGAATTAACTCACGTGTACTTGCAGCAAATGTCTTTAATTGCGTCTCCGTCCTTCCTTTTATTGTAGTGTTGAGCTGCGCGCGCCTTCTGCACGTGTTTTGCGTACGCTCACGTCGCCTGTGACGTTTTGTTTCTGATATTTGCATACGCATGACCTGTCTCTTGAATTACGTGTTCATTGTACTGATCGCAAGAACTCCTTTTCTGCAATTTCATGGCTATCTGCCTAAAATTTGCATTGTTGCTTAAGTTTTGCACACCAGTGTATAAAAGCTGACGTCTTCATCTCTTTTCTTAACTAAATTCATCTCATTATCTGGATACTTACTTCATAGCTTCGTGACTTGAACGAAAAATTTAATGCTATAATAAAATAAAGAAATGTGAGAACATTATTATTTTGCAAAATAAATTTTGATTAGGTTGACTTGAATTTTTAAACCAACAGACATTTTTTTTCTTTTTTCTTTGAAACACAATGATAAACTGTACCATCCAAAATATTTTGAAAAAAGTAAATTTAATTTCCTGCTATAATCTTTCTAGAGAAATATTTTTTTATTAAAGTAATTTAAATTAAATATAGCAAATGATATTTCGAAATCAAAACTCAAATTCTTTGAATTTGGAATCTTTTCTGACATTTTATGTTTTCCTTGGTTCTGGTGTGAGCCCAGCTCCTATAGTCGATATTTATAGATGATCCGTAATTATATTTATATTGGTTTATTTTCTTTTTTTACATCATAAACCCATTCACAAAATAGTGTCATGATCCTACACGATAAAATGTTTTATATTATTAATACCCAAAGAATCAAGATCGACCTTTACAGATTGAACTAATTTCATTCAATTGGGACACGCTTTTAAGGGACTCCTGTGTCAGAATGCAGCCTCTTTTTTATTCAATTCTCTTATCTCAATACGATGATGCAGACAGAACTTATACGTTACAAGAGGCTCATATTGTTAAGTATGTAAGAAAACTGTCATATTTTTAAGCTCTTTCCTTACATAGAATCTACAAAATATCTGGAATTATTCATGCGCTCATTTTTTTAAAATTTGGTCTTGAATCTTGGTTCGAAAACCTAATGGATCTTTTTTTCAAATTCAGTTTATTGGCACATTATTAATAAGGAAGTCAAAATTCTATACGGAAAGGATACATTAAAAATAAACAATAAAAATATATGGACCTCTTTTTTAAAGTTATATTTCAAAGAAGTATTCATTTCGCACCAGTTTTTTAATCCAAGCTGATTTTTATGCATTTCATATTTGAAAACGTGTAAAGAAGAGAGGAACTCGAAAGTGCAAATTTATTGCAAATCAGAGCGGTTAGCAACAATATTGTTTGCAAATATACCTAAGGTCAACTCTGCAAAGAATTATTCTATACACTTCTATTTCCTGTAATATATTGACATTAATAAATGTAAGTAAATTTGAGTTAACTGCAAGATAATTTGCCTAAATCCATTATATATTTTAAAACTCTTTATTTCGTTCAATCAAAATCAAAATTTTACACCAATCAACAGTTTTAGTTAACTTTGTCTAATCAGCAGTTTAGTCGATATTTGTGAGGTTTGGCACATTTGCTGAAGCACCGACAGAATATCCTTAGTTGACTGGTTTCACTTAAAATTCAACTCAAATAATTCTGATATAAGCCATATTTTTTTCTGTTTATCTAGCCTTCGGTATCTATGAATTAACGAGTTCGGACAGACGAACTTCTATTTGACGGATTTCGACAAAATTTGTTATCCACAATTTCAGTGTAGAATTGTGTCCAGATCTTGTACTTAACACGTTACATGTGTTAGAATAATGTGTTTACAGAGAAACAGATCGATAGATACGTAGACAAAATTTAGGAAACACATTTTTTTAATGAGAGCGATCGATCTATTATTTTCTAAATGATTTCAAATGCTCTAGATCTATTTTTTTAACTCTTATGATATTTCATTCATCAGAAAAGTGAAAAAAAGGCGTATTTCGAACAATTGCATCTAAAGACACGATGATTTAAATTTTTAAAAAAGAACTCAGATAAATTTAATCATTTTCCAATGACATTTTATTTATTTAAATACGGTAATAAAAATTATGAATCGATAAAATTATGGGAAATAACACCGATAAAATTATAACGATAACATAATATGGTCAAAAAATTATTACCGTGGTATTGCTTCCGAAATCTCCTATACGCCCTGCTCCAGGATAATATTTTACTCACACTTATACTCATAATTATAAAATTTTACTTACAAATCTTGATTAGTCATTCTTCTTTTAAACATTAACAAATATCTGTATCATCGATTAAAAAAATGTTCAGACATTCAGATCAGCAAATTCAGAACTAAAAGTGCTCAAAATAGCGAAGCTTTACCCAAAATGTTGAAATTTTGAAAGTTACAATGCCAAGTTTAAATAAGTATAGAATTTAAGAAAAGTTTATTTAATTCGAAATCAGACACATATTTTATCTAAAATCTATTTCCATTGTCTTTTACATACATATATAAAGATTCTAAAAGCATCGATAATGCTACAGATGCATTAAGAATTTGATATAAATCAATTGAAAGAAATTTGAATTAAGAAGCTTTCATACATAACATCTTAATTTTTTTCTTAAACGATCAACTTCTTGTAAGAATTCCTTAAATAAGTTGTAAATAAATCATTTTTCAAACAAAATTAAATGCTGTTTTTTTTATAGTTTACCAAATTTCAGTAATGGATGGATATCGATGAATATTTCAGCATTTTAAAACAAATTTCATTACAAACTCATTAGTAGTGACTATAAAAGTTTTAGAGGCAATTATATTTTCAGAAAAAAATTGCTTTTAAATGCAAATAAAGTATTTTACAGAAAAAATTAAGTGCTAAAATAATAATTAATAAAATAAAGTAGTAGAAAATATGAGCCTCTATAAGAACATGAATAACATTTTTTCAGAAAAAGGATTTCACAACATTTAGTACCTCGCAATCCTCAATTTAAAATCTTTTTAAACTATGTTACTAGAAAATGCAGTTTAATTAAAATTATCTTCCCAGTTTCTTTTTTTTTCCTTCCTTTTTGTTCCATTTTTATTAACAACCACTGTTTCACTGTTTCCGGTCTAAAGTAAGTAATTAAACTCGAGAGCAAGGACTAATAATATGAACTAAGAAAAATAAAAAATACGAAATAATATTTGCATTAAAGGAAACTCTCTTTTCCGTAATATGAAGTGCATACAAATGGAAAACTGTGTATTTCCTCATGTAAATCCTATTACCAATTTTTTAAGAAGAAAAAATATACTTGCCTTACTTCTTTCTTTCTTTACTTTGGGAAAACAAACTCAATTTCTTTTACTTCAGTCGCTTCATTTTAGTTAATCATATCGAAATAAAGATAAAATACTTCAAATGTTCTTTAAGCATCCGTGACAAAATGTAATTAATTAACTAGTTAATTACATTTCACTCGAAGCTGGATCAATGGCATCTTCATCCAGAATTGAAGTTTTTTTCCCTCAATAATTTTCTTGTTGCTTTTTCTGGAAATCATTTTAAGATTTATTGTCGTTTTATTTCAATAGAGAATCTCTTAAGTAGACCAGCATTCAATTTTTTCTGAAGATCTCTCCAGAATTACGTAATTAATTAGGATCTCAAATATACCATTTCATTACTCTTCATTATCTGTCACTGTCATAAAACGGATTCTGCATAAAGAATTTTTGAAAAAAGAAGGGACTTTTTTTTTTTTTTTTTTTTTTTTTTTGCACAAGCAATTACCTGTGCAAAAAAAGTCACATTGGTTTTACGTCATATAATATGTAAAAAAATGGAATCTCAAAATTGCATTCTTAATAACGATTTAATGGTGATCTCCAAAAGGACTTTTTTTAACATATGATAACGTTTCTACAATTAATAATTTTAAATTAATGCATTATAAGGAATTAAAATTTAAAATTAGCCGTATCTGTACAAAATTCATATAATCAAGATATAATTAAGTCATGCATATAAAACCTATTACCTTATTGCAGGTTATATTACAATGAACTGC
>JAPMOR010009586.1:32061-49963 GCA_026543865.1 Argiope aurantia | reverse complement strand
CATATAAAACCTATTACCTTATTGCAGGTTATATTACAATGAACTGCGACACTTATTTGTTCTTTTCTCTTACAATAGAAATCTTGATAACTTGGTATATCTGACTTGCAACATTTATAAAAAATAATCTGAAAATATTTATCCTAAATAAAATATTAGAGTGCTCTGAAGTGTGACGAAATCTCTGCTAAATTTAATTAATTAAAAAAATCAAAACATTTTAGATATTAATTTATAAAATTAAGCAAACGTACTACTGAATCAACAAAAAATAATATAAATAAAAAATAACTGCGTTTTTTTAATTATTAGATGTTAATTTATAAGATTAAGCAAACTTACTACTGAATCAACAGAAAATAATATAAATAAAAAAAACTGTTTTATAAAATTAAATATAGAGGTTTATTAACAAAATGCATAAATCAAAAATTTCACATCTGAATTACAACTTTTAATAGCAAATACAAAAGTCCACAAAAATAAAATTATAGTTACAGCAATTCGGGCTTTTACCAATGTTGTCTGTTGTGCTAATCCAATATTCAATTTCGCTTGCTTTTACCAATGATGTCTGTTGTGTGAATCTAACATGAACATGTGTTATATTTGCTAAACCTAGATTATTGAGATATTTTATCGAAGTAATTTTTTTGTTTTTTGAAGTCTGAAACTGATATTTGTAATGTTTCTGATTTAAAATCCTCATTAGCAATATAACACTACTTTAATAGAATGAATGCCAATACCTGTAAAATGCAACACAACTTTCCTTACACACGGCATTTAATTTTCAGCATGTTTGTTATATTTGGTAATTTCTCAATTAATAAATTTAATTCGCAATTTTAAAATTTTCTTCCATAATTATTTATGTTATTTATTTAATTTAATACTATAACGAAACGATATAATACCTTAAAAAAGCTTAATATGAGGAAATTCTGCTTTTTCCATATTAAATTTGCACATTTGTACAAAATTAATTTTTAATCTAAACTGGAAACAACATTTTATTTGCCAAAATATATTTAAATGTATCTATGAACTTTTGTTTCTTTTTTTTAAAAAAAATGCCCATATTTCTAATCTTTAAATATTGTAAACACTTATTTTACCAATTTTTCATATCTGCGAACTTCTTCCTGTACTTAGAACAAGAGATGCGATAGAAAGTGGAATCTAAATAGCCTCCTGATTCCCTAGTCCCCGCTCCCATTACTTCCGCCTATTGTGGGAGATAAAAATAGAATATCCTGTAAAAGCTAGAAAATGAACTAGGTGCAAAGTATTGCTTCTTAAATTCCCTTATGTTTCCTCGGAGAATATGTAGCAATATAGAGTAGAAACAAAAAAGCTATAAAAGCTTTTTGTAAGACTTGAATTTTATCTTTCAAGGAAGTGTAGCTGGCATATTAAAGTCGGCATTACATTTTATGCATGCGACTAAAAATTGATTACAGAATGGTTGAAATCCTGATAAACTTTCCAATGATAACTATTACTTACTTTCAATGATATGTTTTTAACAATTTCAATTATTTTTAATACCATCAACAAAAAAAATTGAAATTTACGCAACTAGTTTGCAATTAAGCATATCGAACAGGTATCTTGCTAAGAACATAATATGGATACTATGCTTATTAGCATTAGATTGGTGCAAAAAGCTATCTTTTCAATAGTTTAGCTATCTTTTTCAACTCAAGATATGCCCTATACAGCGAACTGATTTTCTATTTTTTTCTTATGACTTATTACAAGATTTCGCATATCAACCAATATATCTTTGTTTCTCACCATTTTTTTTTCAATAAAAAATCTTATCTGTTGAAATTTTTATGCTTAAAATTATAGTCTAAAAAGTGGTAGTCAATTTAATTCTATTATTGTGCTATATGTTTGTTAAATTTCTCATTCAAAAGTGCCCCAATACTTTTTTTGACTTTTATTTGCCTTTGAATTATATTTGAAGGTCTAGATAAAATTATAATTTTAAAATAACAAGAAAATTTACCTTACAAATTGTACAATAAATGTTAAAATAGTTCTTGATTTATTTTGTTTTAATTTTAATATGATTAATAGTTTTATAAATAGTTTGTAGTTATTCATGCCAAGTGTCCCAATACTTTTTTGAGTGACTGTATATGATTCTACACAACATATTCACAGCTACAGCATCTATGAAAGATATTTATTTTCATTTTGTCGCTAATTTGGTATATAGCGAATGGATTATGGGCTAAGTGCGATCACACAAGATCTATTCCGGAACAAGGACTTTTCCGTACAGATATATTTAACCTTATCGAAATCGTTTTCATTTAATTCTTGTTCACGACACTGCCATTTCAACTACTAGAATTAATGAGGAGTTTTCTTTCACATTAATTATCAACTACTTAATTTTCAATATTGATCTGTTTCTTTCTATTCTGTATCATTCTTAATTCAATTTTCAGACGACTGCTCTGTAGAAATAACGAGTTTATCATTTCTAATTTTTATCCATTTCTCCTCAATACTCTTACGAAATTTCTACTGTCATTTGAGATTATTTATAAATTTCTCACTTACATATTTTTCTTCATCTTAACAAGGTCATTAGGCATAACCCAAAATAAAAGGTATCTGATTTCAAAAAAAAAATTAAACATAATGCTGAACCTGGTTAACATGGGAATGTTTACTATATACAAAATGATTCAAAAGTAAATACTATTCACTGTTCAAAACTCAGCACAAGAAAGAAAAGGATCTTGACAGAATTTTAATCGAATTCATAAAATAATGTATTATTTTATCTTACATAATTACATCTGAAAACACATTTTTCATTGAGGCAAATGCATTCTTGTTCAATTAAAAGGGTTCCATTGATCATTATTTAATTTTTTATATTTACTTATGCGTTTTATATTATATCATTTGTACATGTATTGGTATCGTTTTATATCGTTTTGACAACGTTTTATTGGTACACATTGTTTGAAAATAAATTTTACGTCCAAAAGCTTTGATAATATTTTATTTCATTATGAACCTAAAATGAAATAAAATTTGACAAATTTTTAAAAATATCAAAATGCCATTGTACATATAATTTTATCTTCACATAATAATGTTGTTGAATAAAATCGAGCAGAAAGAAGATCTTTAGTGCAAAAAAATTTATATGCATCTAATTGATGTAGATAATAATAAATTCGGTGAGTAGTTATGGCGCTTTACAATGTTTTGAAATGAATGTGAAAAGGATTCAGAATCATAAGGAAGATACAAAAAAAAAAGTATTGAAAAATGCAATCATTATTTTTTTTTCTATCTCTACTAATAATATATATTAATCACATTTTACAATTTTAAGCAGAAGTCATTCGTCAAAAAAAAAAAATCAAATAGAAAAGTAAAGTCTGATAAACGATGATATGAATTATTATTTAGAGTCAGATATCGATTTTCATTTCATATTTTAGAACATTTTATTTTATTTACTTAACTGAAACAAATTCAAGACATTCAGGATTCATATAAGCATTATGCTATTCCATTTACAATTCCCTGAATGGTGTGTGTGTGTGTGTTTTGACGATTAACAAAATAGAGTTTTTAAAAAAAATTGAAATTCTAAATGTGATTTTTTTTTGCCCTTAATTATAATTTTGAGAATGAAAACATGCAACTCGTGGCAATTTTTTTTTTAAATTTCAATAAGAAGCTTTAAGAAACGTTAAATAGTACTGTAGTTTAACATTGTGAGATGAGATATAAAAATAATAAAAATGCATTCCTAATGCACTGGAAAATAGGAAATTCGAATTTGACAAGGCTAAAATAAACATTCAAATTTAATAAAACAGAGTCTTATTAATATCAAATAAGAAATTCAAAGCGTAAGAGAAAAATATTTGAAAACGCAGGATTTAAATTCACAAAGCTCTATTATGCATCTTTCCATTTATTCACATTTGAGATTTTAAAATCTTCCTCTATAATTATTCAGGTTCTTCAGCTCATGACGTCATTGCTAGTTTCAACATAAGATTGAGATCATTTCAACATCCACAAAAGTAAAATTTGCCATTATGCATATTTTCTCCAACTTTTCTTTCTTTGCAATTATTTATGAATTTAAGTAAAAAATATTCCAAATCATTTTTATATGGATTTATTATATTTATTATGCAACCATTTCGAAATTGAAAAGAAAATTACATTTGCATTGCGAATTCAGGTAACCAATAGTCCAAGTAAAATGAAAAAAGATGTATATATATATATCATAAAAAAAATCTTATGTAATAGGAATTTGAATAATTTAAATCTTATGTAATAAGATTTCAAAGTTACAGTTAATCTTTCGATTTTTTTTTTCGAACGAAAGAAATAGCTAGTCTACTTTTCAGATTTTTCATATATGCTTATTGGAAACTCTATGATTTGTGTAACAAATCAGGGATTATTTCTGAAAGAACTAGATGTGATTTCATTCGAGGAAACATCGTTACAGTTACGAGTTCATTTCTTATCATTGTTTACAAGCTTAAAACATATTTTTAATACAGCTTTGCGAAAGATGGCAGTCATGAGAAACAATCATGAGAAACAAAGGGATTAAAATGCCTTAATTAGTGAAAGAATTCGACTTTCTGTTGTTTGTAGAGTATGAAAAGAAAACACTCAGAGATTTGCAACAAGATAACTAGTTTTGTTTATGCTTCATGAGGCAAGAATCTTTAGATTAACTATAATGCACTAAACAAACGAAACTTCAAAGGAAAGATGCCAATCTTATCTTAAAATGAGACTCTCGTGAGGCAAAAGCAATGGCTATTATTAATAATAATGCAAATGTGCATTTATTATTAGTTTCAATTTCTGATAAAAATATTTTATTTCCAAATAATTGGTATATTTTATGGCAAAAGAAAGAAAAGAGTCAATATTTATCACTTCATAACCATGGGATTGATGTAACGGGAAATATTATATAGCATTTCATTTTAGGATATCATAAGCTATGGCATGCTACTGAGAGAAAAGAGCCTCAAAATATAATTCGGAATCATATAGAGCAATTTTATCTTTTTTTACTTCTTCTAAAGCCTATTTCTTAGTTCACGAAAGCAGTTTTATATGCTTTATCTTTACAGATTTTCAATTAGAAATTTAATTTTAAAAAATACAGATAGTGTTCTGTGTATTTTATCTTGTTTCCAAACCTCCCTCCCTCCAAAAAAAAAAAAGGAACTAATTCTTTTTCTTTCTATTAGTTGGCAATCTTTAGAAAATAATCTTTTATTTGCAGAAATGAAGAAAAATATGACTGCTTGTTACATCCTTATTATTTACTAAACGAAAACTGTTCATTGCAAATTGAAAACTTTTTTTCTGATATTGAATGCTGTGGTATCTGCCACTAGTTGAAAATGAAGTCCAAATATTTTTATTAAGAGGCATTAATACTTTTTGAAGATATACATATATAAAAATAATGAATTTGTTTTTAATTGAATTTGAAGCAAAAATTGAGGAAGGTAATCAAAGAAACATATTCCACTCCTAACGGAAGACTTTACCTTTAAAAAAAAATACTTCCACTAATGTAGATAATTAACCTGCTAAATACAGTAGATAAAATGGCATGCATTTGAATATTAGAAAGCATGCAACTTTGTATTTGCTATATGACTGTAATTTGAAATATATTGATTCCATGCCATCTTTAGGCATGCACCTTTATAAAAAATTTATTTTTAACTAATAAAAGGGAAGAAAAATTGGAATAAATGGAAAACAAAAACAAAATTAAAACCTGAATGTGGAAAGCTAAAACGAAATGGATGTTTAAGAGATCGAATCATAAAAATCTTTAATAAAAAATATATAAAACATTTCAAAAACTGACATTCATACAAAAGAGTTGGAGCTCGCCCGTGAAAATCTTCGCAATTATTTCAAAAGTGCATTTATTTTTTCTGGATATTTCACAAGTAAGTTCTATGATTCGTGTATTCATATATGTAAGCATTCATGCTCATTTAACTACTTAACATACGAATTTATTTAATCTTTTAATTAGATGACACATCCGAGTTTGGGTTTTGATTATTATTTTGATTCTTATAATAATATAAGGAGCTATATGAGTTACTGAATCTTTTCTAAGTAATTTTTGCATTTTTAAATACCTAATCCTGTCGTTTAATTCCAGGCTTAAAAGTAAAAATTCAGTCATTAGACATGCGTGTGAGACACTTTATTGCATGCGAAAGTGTTAAAGGAAAAATGTTTTTTCGAACATCCTACTGTAGCAATTTGGTTTCGAAACATTTTTTATTATTTCATTTAGCAACTTCAATGATCAGTCTGCATGACTGAGTATCCGGTGGGAAAACAGAATTATTTTATATTATAAGCGCCAATACTTGGAATATTTAATATGCGTTAAAAATCTTCGCGATTATTGCAAAAGTATATTTATTGTCCTTTCATATCATTTTCGCAAGTAAATTTCTTTCACCATACACACTTAAGGGGGAAATGTTGATTCAAACATCCTTCCGCAGCAATTTGATTTCGAAAACACTTTTTATATTTTCATTTAGCAACCCCACTGAACCAATCTGAGTATCCGGTGGGGAAACGGAATTCTTTTATATATAATGCTCCAATAATTGGAGAGGGAATTATTTTTAAAAATCGGTAAATAGAATAAAAATGTATTATAACAATATAAATAGGTAATCTTTATAATGCTATAATACATCATAATATTATTCGATAAATTTTATGGAAACGAAAGCGCTTTTCGACATTGTCGCTGAGATATAATTTTACTCGCAACTCGAAATTGCTTTAAAAGTGGATTAGTAAAAAGTGGAAAAAATGGTATTTAAAACCACTAAACAACTATGTCACCAATTACAGGAAAATACAGAAATGGGCACATTTCCAACCTGTTCTTTTCTTTTTCCTCTATGAAATTTAGTCTTAATTTTTAACAATTTTTCTTTAATACTCAGATTATTTCCTACCCTTCTGTTAATTGCTTAAAAGTTTCCCGGAATTGTTTTGGCATAAATAAACTCCTCAAACAAAGATAATTATTTTCTAACGAGGATGGGATAAACTTATTATGAATGTGAATATTTTAATTTTAAACCACCGATCCTGGGCTAGTTACACGAAAAGCGAGAAAATTAACCAGACATTAAAATATACTCATTAAATGCAGTAGCAATGGTGAAAATTTTTAAATCTGACATTTGGCTCATTTGAAATTCAAAAGCAATTTTTTAAATATTTCCTTTGAATCAAATGCAATCATTTTAAGAAATGTGCACAAAACGTTGCTACAGTATTTATACATGTCCAGCGTCTGATAGGCGGAGGGCACCTCAAGAATGAGGATGTGAAGCTTCCAGTATGGTCGGTTCTCGTCATCCTGGTGAGTATAGAAAAAGGTTACCTCCCTCAAAGGCAGGACATATTTCCCTTGGGTCATGGCCCTTAGGATTCAATCACAGTTCCCTCCAGCGTTGCTTTGGCGGTGGTCCAATCATTGCATTTTTCTTAAGTGCCTTAGAATGAGTTGGAGTAGTCAATTCATGAGAGATGTCGTGCTTATGTTGTATAATTTAAAAAAATGCTGCAAATGAAGACAAAGCTAAGGTTCTTATGAGTGTCAGATAAAGTTAAGAATTTCAAAATTAATTTACAAAATAAATTAATTACTTTTTATTTATAAATTTCAAAAAATTTCCATGGAACCGATACTTTTGACAAGCACAAAACGCATTAATATGTTATGTTTTGGTTCAATCTATTATATACACAATTTTAAAATCATGTATGATTATGAGATTTCGCTATTTGGTATTATAAGAGATTGTTAGAATTATTTTTTAAAAGAATTTTTTTATTTTCCAGACTCTATTACTAATTCCGCAAGTCTAAAACAAAAAATATATATATATTTCATTACTGTTCTATGCAACGCAAAATAATGCCACAGCAAGAGAAGAACGATAGCATATTGGAGCAAAACATCTTTGCTGCAAACAAAACTCTGAGACCCTGAGGTAACCCCAGGCTTAATTCAGAAAATACTGGCTCCATGGAAGGATTATTGTAAGTACGAGCAGACCATTTGTCTTGCTTCGGTCAAGGCCTGATCTATAAAGGTGACCTGACTCTCAGAGTCTGACAACGAGGGATTACTGGCTACACTGGGCAAACTTTTCCAGGAAAAACTATTCGAGGCATTGTCTAGTGTTCCCGTTGTTTTGAAACAAATAAAAATGGCTTTTATAAGTATTGCTGGGAAATGATAGCATGCATTAAATTAAACCACAACATAATGAATTCGCTGCAATAAGTCTGTGGTTAATTAAATGCTTCATATCTATTTAATTTTAGTTTTATATTTTTCATTTGGTTTCATTTGTTCCGTGTTGTTGTTTTTTTTTAATTCGATTCCTGTAATCGAACTTTCATTCATTTCCTTCTTTGTTAGAGTTTTGAATTTTAGATGCTTATATATTATCAGGAACACTACACAACTTTAATATTTAGATTCATATAAATTTTGATTCGATACAAACGGCGCCACCTGAAGAAGAATTTGACAAGAAAAATGTTTCAAGTTTATACAACATTTATAATAATGGATAATATTTAATCGTGGAACGTAATCAATATATATATATTGATTACGGGAATGTGCACCTGGGGGTTAATTTTTCGAATTTTTAATTAGAATTTTATTTATTTAAAAATTAAGCGAAATTTTGGCGTGTTTCTGCTATAACTTCCGAAAATATTACCGCACAAAAAAGATTTTTACATGAAGTTAAAGATCAAAAATTTATCATTTAAATAATACCAGTGTTTTAACCTTAAAATTAAATTTCAATTTTTAATGAATTTTGAAATAAATATTTTAACTCTATTTTTCAACAATTTTTTTCGTACAAAATAAAAATAAAATTTAAGATGCAAGAGCACGTTTCAAATTCATGGGGAAAAAATTAGCTTTTTCAAAGTGTTGCCATCACATTGATTATAACTCCAATTAAAAAAAATTAAATCTTTTTCGAAATGAAATCTGCAAAAATATAATTTTCGGCACGTGTCTGTAGGAAATGAAACAAATATGAAATATTATTTTTTCAAAAAATAAATTCAAGAAATATTATTTTATGATCTTTTACACTCTCTATATTATTAATCCAATAAATCAGTTTTATTTTAAGGCAAGTTTTGCTTAATATGAACAGGATATCCATTCAAATCAAGGCCACACAGCTGATTAGTAAACCTTTAGTAAGTTACAGATCTGCTAAAATGGTCTAAATGGAAAATGATTATATTTTATGTAACTTGATTCAATAAATGCTCTAATAAATAACGAATTTTTGATTTTACATAAAGCTTCTGCTGTGGAAATCAGGAATAACAAAATGTTATGGAAACACTAACATTTTAAATAAAAAGAGTTAATTTCCAATCAACTAAATCAATCACTTACACTGACTGATTGATGAAAATTTGAATATCACTATTCAATAAAAAAAGGATAATTTTAGATTTTCCATCGATCGTTTCAAAGAAAATACGCCAATCAGCGCGCAGGTTTCTCAAGATTAATTGGCCTAAGATTATGAAAATGTTGCGTTTTTCTAAATTTTTAACATTCGAAACTTCATAAATAATTCTTAGTTGATCGTCGAAAATAGAAACATTCATTCATTTATTTAAAATTTGGTGTCTCCAGAATATTTCTCAGAATACTGCATTAAATTTAGACTTCATAATTTTTGAAATATATTTATAGGCCGAAACAAAATATTATTATTGATTTCATTTCAATCCTTTTGAAAGCAAAACGAAAAACTGAATTTTATGCTGAATCTGAGAAATTTTTGTTGAATTATTGTTTGAGATATTACATAAATTATGAAAAATATTTTGTAGTTCACATAAGACTTAAATATCGACCGATTCTCTTTGCAATACTCATATTCAATAATAATAATAATAAATAAATAACAATAAAGATGATAAATAAAATAAAACGCTTGGTTTTATTAAAAAATATCTTTATATTAATTGCAATTTCAACATTTCCACTTTAAATTAAAGTTTATGTTTTACCGGAAATGACAAAAAATTAGCAAAATATATTTAGTAAATTGAACGAAACGATCTAAACAACATTATAAGTTTGGTATGACTATCAAAATTTGAAGATTAAAAATGTTTTGTTTGAGAATCTATTAAGAGACCAGTTACTTAAAATATTTAATTGAAAATTGTAGCGAGAGGTAATACTGGCGAACCGGCTGGTCGCCAAAGGCGGCTAGTATTATGTAAAAATAACCACATTATTTCTAAAACTAAGAATTAAAAATTAAGAATATAAGGCTTAAATTGTTAGATAAAATATTGATACTTATAAATAAAACACAATATCATTCTTCTTATATGAAGATCTTTTTCCATAATATAGTGTTTTTTTATTTCAAACTATTTACCAGCGGGTTGTTAGTTTCAACAAAAAGCTAATACTGCCTATGAACACACTTGGTAAACAAAGGAAGTCCGCAACAGTTTGAAGCAAACAGTGAATCAGTTGAAACTTGCAAGTAACATTGAATACCATCCTTTTTATATAAAGATTTTTTTGAAGTTCTAATTTATTTATATTATTATAATACATTCGCTTTCATGGTGACATTTTTTTTTCTTATTATTCATCTGGTGCAAACAGGATGTTTCTTTCAGTGGAAGACCAGTAACTTGTACCAAAAATACATGGCCAACAAAGGATATCCAACATTTTCCAACTAACGACACATCGAAGTACAACAAAGAACGCACTCTTTAAAGAACGGATGTTCGATATTATTTCTAAATCATTTTTAATCTGATATTGCATTTTACATCAATATTATATTAAAATAATATAATTAAAAGCATTTTGTAATTTTTTTTTCAAAATTAAGGAATTACATTAATGACTGCCCGAAAAAACCTGGTTTTGTCCATATATTTTCGATTGATTTAATAAGATTTGATAGATTTTCAAACGTAATATTAATATTTATAAAAAGATATACTTTTTTGCTTCCAGAAATTCATCTTAACCAAATAGGATCTTTATTTTTGTATAAATGTTCTTTTCAGTCTGGAAGCATACGAATAATGAACAAATTTAATAGAAACGCTTTTTTCATAAATACACTTTTATTATTCCACAATAAATGGAGTTCTAAATTTTTAAATTTTCCCTACATTTTATTCTTTAGTTTTAATTCAATATTACAAATAGTATCGAACCTTGCAATCAGTTTTCCCTAAATTCGTTAGCAGAAGACGACACTGATAAGAAAGCTAAATTTAATCAAATTGGTCGATTACCAATTAATAATGCTCCAAATCTATTGAAAAATGAACCACATCTTATACGAAACATTTGTAAAGATAAGAAATTAAATCGATTATTATTATTTCATTTTTTTTTTTTTTTGAAATATGTCAGAAAAGTTTGTAGTAAATTAGAAATTCTTGATGTCGTAGTTTTAAAATAATTATTTCTTTCAATGCTTCAAATCTTTACAACAGTTTTTCCCCCTCTAGAATAGAGTATTTGTGACAGTGAGCAGAGGTTTAGAATAACCTTTGAAAATGCACCTTTTCAATAAACCATATGTTTGCATATACCTTATGGTTGGCGCTGCATAATCAAAAATGGTTTCAGCGCCAGTAAACTGCATCAAACTCAAACTCAAACTTTTAGAGATTGAGTTTAGTATTAATATTTGCAATATCACTTTGAGTTGGCACCGGCAAATTATTTACAATTCTGGAATTTATAAGCAACTAAGAATCACATGAAGACGCACTTCATCGTGCAAGATGCATCCATTGAAATTCAAGCGGGTAATAGGTCGACTAAAAGTTTCTACAGCTTATTTCAATTTTATGAAATATGATCAAGATGTCTAACTCAAATCAAAAATGGAAGCCTTAATGGAAACCTTATTTTTTCTTGTTTACTTATTGTTACGTAACTACGCAATTTGGTCACCAGAAGGCCAATTTTATCGTCTAGTTTATCATTAGCCAAGAAACATTTTCTGGACATGAATCACCTCGTCAAAAAGGAAGGAAAAGGCGAGGCTATCAATGTCAATGCGATCACATGCCCTAATTAATATTAAACATCTTAGCTAACAAGGGAAAGAATACAGTTATAATGGTTTTACAATGTTTTATATCGTATAAAACTGAATGGAAATGACAGATAAATAAACTAATGATATAAGATGCATAATAAAATCAAATTATTCAAAAATATAAAAATAAAGCATGGTTTTTAGTGGTTTTGGAATTAAAAAAACATGATTCATAATGCTTTTTTTACTTTTCTTATTCATATTAAGTAAACTCCTATCGCTACAATAATCATTTTCTTTTATCACCATCTTCACTTTATATGATTAAATTTCTTTTTTTGATTTAGTAACTTAATGATAAAATTATTGATTTCCTGCATTTTATCTCAATAAAATAAAAGTTTTTTTTTAATGAAGAACTTTTAATTATTCTATGATATCGTCAAAAAATGAGTGTTGAATTCATTTTGTGAATTATCCTTCTCCTATTCCTTTCATTGAAATTACATAATTGATTGAAGGATTATGTAATTTGATTTACATAAATTTCCTCACTGGTTTCTTTCCCTTGTTATATGTGTCTGCTTACTGAATAGAAAATTTGATTTTTAAATCTATATTAATTCAAATTCATAAATTTAAAATGCCAAAATTACTAGGATACTCATAAGCATCTTGGATGTCCTTCGTATTCTTATATTTTCTTTTCAATTTAAAAATAAAAATAATTACTAGGATAATCATAAATATCTCGAATGTCCTTTACATTCTTATATAAATGTAGATAATAATGAATGTCGTTCACAGAACGAAACGATCAATAAAAACAGAATTAGTCGCCTGCTCATTTGAGTAAATTGATTTGTAAATCAAGGGTTTAAGTAAAAATCGAACTTAATAGTAAAATATTAGTTCTCACTGAATCAATAATAATGTTATTCAATGAGAATAAATATTTTAAAAGCAATTTAGATAGTTCCGTTGAACAATACTTTTATAGCTAAAAAGAAAGTTTCGACTTTTTTTGTTTTTTGTTAAACAAAAAAAAACATGTATTCATCTCTTCAGAAGATCAAAGACAATACTTTTCTAAGAAAAGATGCTGAAATGAGATAACTTTTATTTTAAGATTTTCATCAAAAGTATAATCATCTTTTTTTCTTTTTTTTTTCATTCAGATGTACATATGCCTTAAACGATTTTTCTTATAAAATGATTCGTATTAAATGTCTAATGTAGTAAGATATTTTTTTTTTCTTTTGTAAGAAATAACGGAAAGCATGTAATTTTCTTTTTAAGAGGGCGAAGGAAATCCGATTCGCAAAATAACTTAACAAAAATTAGAAACTTTCAATCTCTAGCAATGCTTGTTGTATTTCTTTTCTTGTAAACTTTACATATCTCCATGATGAGATATTTTTGCAAGCAGAAATTCTATATTTAATTTCTTATTCTTTACTTTTTTGTGAATTCTTGCTTATTTCAAGAGGGAGTCTCAAGTTTATGTTACTAAATTACGTTGAAAACGTTTTTTGTAAAAGCATTCAAACATTTATTATGCAATATTCTAAATTTCTAAACAGTCCTTCACGAAATCGTTTGCATTTTGTTTATATATTCATTCTTTGTGAAGTTGTAGTGATTTTTATATTTGATCTTAAAATAATCTAACTTTTTATGGAAGTTTCCTACTAAAAATCTCATTAATCAAAATCTAACGCATATTTTTGCATAAATTTGGTATAAGTAATAGTTCTAGATAAAAGTAATAGTTGGTAGAAGTAATAGTAATAGTTCTCTGTAGTTCTAGAAGTAAATATTAAACAGTATGTTACAACATTTTTTAACATTTGGAAACATTCTAAACAACAACATTTAGAAATATTCAATATTTCACTATGCTATTTATCAGTTAAGAATTGAATTGAAACACAAATAGCTCATGAGCTAAGTAATATTTTCTGCAATATTATCATAAAACACTTTCATAAATTTCTGAATTAGAAAGTCTTTGTTTTATATCTTATTTTAACCAAAAATATTGCTTTTGGATTTATTTATTTTTAACATTTTGACATTTAATTGTCATATTTTAATTTTATAGAAGTTTTTTAAATCTATTTTATGCCAGAATTCAAAAATGTAACTCTTATATAGCCTTTTATAAATAATTTCCATTCCAAATAATTCCACTTAATTTCCGTTTCATATAACTTAAAACATTTAATGAATTTTCTAATTAACCACCTGAAGTTGATATATTAATTGTTGTTTAGATGTAATGTTTATGAATAAACCCAAAATCTTTGCAATGAAATTAAGTTTCAATTTATACGCAATTGAATAATGATGTGATACTATTCAACAGATGATAATGAAATATATTTCTTTTGGGTGAATTTTTATTACTTTAAAACTATTTGAAATAAGAAAGACGCATTAACATTACGCACTGAGTTAACAATTTTGAAATTTTATTGAAGAATAAAATTAGTCACTTGTAAAATGATAATGGACAGATGATATGGTATTTTTTTTCAAGGAATATGGTAGATGCATGCAACACCTTTGACTGATGTTGAGAGACTGATACCTTATCTTTTCACAGCCACTAGCTGGTAGCCCTAGTGGAAAATGGCATGCTTGTTTTGTTTTTTTGAAATGGGCCATGCCTTTTTCATGGGTGTTCGTATTATTTTGCTACTCATATACATATTCCAATATCCCGCTCATCCACCGACTTCACAAAATTCAACTTTCAAAAATTCAGCCTTATTCCTTTTCTGCTATTTGCAAGGATTAGATAACAGAGGTACTAGTAATTCAGATTTTTTTAGATTTTGCTATAAACTATTTTTACTCTAAAAGTAAAAGACAAATTCTGATTTCTAACCCATTCATATTTCCATATTTGTAACCTTAACATCAAAGATAAATTTATCGCGTTTTTCAAATAGATATAAATAATCACGTTCCATTTCTAAAAAGTCATTATGTTACGCTATTTCCCAATAAGTAGTAGTTTAACTTGTAAGCTTTCTCTTGATTTATCCACTCGTTATGAATGGAAATCACTACTTCCATCTAAACAGCTTGATAATCATGACTTTTCGAATATATTACTATAATCAAAATGTATCAAGATCGTTGTCATTAAAAACAAGAAAAAATGGCTGGTCAAAATAGTATTCAAAATATTCACCTCGAAGTAAACTCCTGCTGGGCACTTCTGCCAACATTTTTCTATCATTATTTGAAAAGGGGTTTTTTTCTCTAATTTGAAAAGCTTTTTCTTTGTTTTTAAAGCAACTTCCGGTTATCTAATATGCTTTTTTTTCTAAGATCAATCTGAAAACATTAATTATGAAAAAGTCGTGAGAAAAGAAAATGTATATCGTGAATACATTACTTCCAGAACCGTAATTTTTGGCAAAAATTCAGGAATAATAACAGCTTTGTGGCAAGACACGTTACCATAATACCACATCCATGAATTATCGCGCAGCTATTCATGTAATTTGGTTAGTTTTATTATAAGAATTTGCGTAGCAATATCTCGAATTGATAAAAAGTAATAACTAAGCACTAATTCTTTGATCTGAATGGTATGTTGCTGATTTGACGAAGTTGATGATGTGCAGAGTATGATTTTTTTTTATATGTTCTCTACCTTCTTTAAATAATTTATGAACTCAAATACTTTTTATAAGCAGTTCTTTTAAAAGACAGTTCGCAACATTTCATAAATTTTTGTAACCGAAATTCCATTGTAGAAAGAAATTTATTGCTCATTATTTGCTCAATTATAAGAGTCTTTAGGAAACAAATACCTTCTCTCATTAAAAAAGATTTTATTTTCAAATGATTATATGAAATCAAATTTTAAATGTTTTCATATGTTCATAAAAAGAAAAATGTTTCACAATTTTTGCAAATAATTTCTTGTAATGATGTATTCTATATGAATAATTCTAAATATTTCTTGACCGGAGTAATATAACATCAAAATCAGTTCTTCATTTAATATATGTTTGTATATGTTTCCATTATAGTATAGTGAAACTAGCACATCATAATCATTAGATAATTATAATGACTTTAAACTATTGCCTGGTGTGTAACCACGTTGAAAAAAACAATTTTGGCAAAAATATAAATGTTTTTATTCAATATTCCTAAATTCTGAAATTTTCTTTGTAAAACCATTTGCATTTTGTTTATCAGTTGATTCCTTGAGAAATTGTATTCATTTTTATATTTAAATAATAAACTTTTTGATATTATTTAAATTTTCAAATGTTATTTTCACAAATTATAAATTTTAGAGAAAATTACTCAGGAAAAACTTTATAAATTAAAATTAATTCATAATTGTTCATCTTTAATACATTATTTCTCAAAATTTCTTACAGTTCCTGACCTACAGAATAAGAAATCAGTTCATTTAGAATGAATTTGCAATATCTTTAATGCTGCACATTTCTAAAAAAATGAAACTTTTCATGTTATTTATTGATCAGTTGATTAATATATATATTAATATTTAATGACTGGATAGAAATACAATCTATTCTTTAAATCAGGAACTAAGTAATATATATATATATATATATATATATATATATATATATATATATATATATAAATCTATCTACAAGATTATGAACAAATCATATGATAAACTTCTAAACTAAATAATATTTCCTTTATATTTTTTCTGTGCAAAATAAGACATTTTTTTTCTATTAATAAATCTATAGATGTTGACAAGAATAATTTTGTTTCAGAATTATTTTTTTTAATGTTTTCTATTAAAATTGTAAAATATAAGTATTTTATAGCATTCTCAAAAAAATTTATTCTAAGCTTAATCATATACCGTAGTTACAAGAATTTTAAAATAAAGTTCAGCAAACTATATGTCACGGGACCAAAATAAGGCGTGAAATAAGTGTTAACTTTCCCTAAATTGCCATCGCTTTCGTTTATTTTTACATGGGATTGCCGTTTGAGGCATTACTCCCCTTACGCAACGCGTTAAATAGTATAACGAAAGAGAAGTACCGGTACTAGATAACTCCCTGTAGGCCATTCATTACTTGAGGCAGGAATCGGACCAGAGTCACTTTCTTTGTCTGAATGCTTGCTTTTTTTCTTCTCTGCCCGTTGCCCATGAACCCTCAGCGCCGGAAATCGCAAACGATTACCACCGATAAGTGACATCCGGACATTTTGTCTGGACTCCTCGATAGGCCGGTCGTTCGGAAGGAAGACATTGAGAAATCCGAGAAACAAAATATGCTGTGGCTGCCGTCAAATATTTATGGATTTCTTCGATTTCTCAGCAAATCTTTGAATGATAATGGATCATATTTCCCTGTTGTTTTTAAAGTGTTGGAAAATTTTAATTGATTTTACATTTTCAAAAACGGTCATTTCGATTAAAAATAAGCTAATTTAAATTACAAGTTTCGTAGTTTTGTTTCGATATTTCTTTTCCATTTACGAAATATAATTTTAAAATATGGATTTTAAGATTATTTGAAGTTATAATGAAACAAACAATTTTATTTGTTAAAAAAAACAAAATAATAATTTTCTCTTTGACTTGCTGTTATAAATATGCAAATGAATTTGCATGTGCAGCGTGGCCGAAATTATTATCATTTCTAAGCAAACGAACTTTCTTCTATATATATATATATATATATATATAT
>JAPMOR010009586.1:894-18109 GCA_026543865.1 Argiope aurantia | reverse complement strand
ACATTCCACCACATAGCTTTAAATCAAATTATCTATACAATAGTATGAGCATTTTTTGCATTATGTAACGAACATCGCAGTTTACAAATAATGCCACATCTATATACAAACATTACCAAATCAAAAGAATTAATTCAATTAATTTTAAATGTGAGCATATGGTATATAAAAAGAATATATTCTTATTTTTTCTTCCTAGCTATATAAAGATCTATCAAATTTCCTCCTTGATGGGAAAACATTTAACCAGATCTCGATTTGGGCAATAAAAGAAACTGCTCAGACATATCAGAAAATAGGAGAAGGAAGGAATACACGGACATCGTATCAATTCATGGCTGATTGCTTTTCCAGGAACAAAACAGTGCTTCGTTGTTATTAATGAAATAGCTGCAATATATTGCAATCCTCCTCGCAGCAAGAAAATAAGTGCGCCATTACTACAGGAAGAGTTTGTTTGTCCACGATGCGATGCTGTAGATAAGGCTTCAAATAAGTACATGTTGATGAGATATCTTTACCGATGTGATGGATTGATCTATAAATAAAGAGGTCTATTTAAGTTGTTGTGAGAATCTCCAACCTGAATGATTTGATAGGAGTTTATAAAATGATTTTTGCATTATATTTTATCCGATCGTGATTAGTTTTTATTTTAATTAATCATTCGTTTTCCTCGAATGTTCAGATTTATAATAAATAATGGTGAATATTAATGTTATGAGTATGAAATGAACAGGTGTTAGAAATGACTTTTATATCATCAGATTGTACTATCTTTTTTCGAATTTCTATTATATACGCATCAAAATTCGGTACAAAATCTATTTAATTCAATATTCAATTGTTTTTAAAATGCGAGTTTAGTTTCTAGCTGCAGAAAAAAATTTTGTAACTTAGTTTTCAACAATTTCTTTTCATTTAAAGGATTCTTTCAATACTCTCAAATATAATTAATTGATTTCGAATGATATCGAAATTAGGCTTAAAGAAAACTAGCACAAATAAATCATTTAGGTTATCTTTTGATAGAAAAATTCATGCTGTGCATGTAATCCTGCTGTAACATAGTTCAAACGAGCTGTTGGAATTTAGTGTTTAATTAGATTCCCAGCTCATTTAAGAAAGAACATTTATTTAAAGAATTAAAACAGCATCAGCAAATTAACCTTACCGACTTCTTTATTTCTCCTCTTTGAAGTAAAGAATTATCTGTAATTTAATATATCTTCACAGAAATCATGTTGCTAAAGTTGTTGCAATATTTGGATCATGCTATTAAAATAGTGTGTTTTACGAGTATTGGCTATATATAAATTTAAAGAAACAAATTATGTAAGCATATTAATCACATTCACTTTATCCATTATTTGTACTATTTCAAAAAAAGTAAGCATGACAATTACACAACACTAACTAAAACCCAACTAGTCGGATACGTATAATTTTCTATAAAATTTATATTGGAAGATATGGTTAAATACTCTTTCTGTCAAACTAAGATTAACTTTTCTGAATACTTTTATTCCTAGAAAAGATTTTTCTCTATTTGACAATTATAGATTTAAAAAATGCAATGAGATATTTATGTAATATCTGCTGAAAATATGAATTCTGAAAAAAATATATATAATGCAATGATCAAACTTAATTCAGTTTTTTAGAAAAAGCATAAGCATATAAATGAAATTTTTATCATACATAGAAATATCATATTTTAAAAGTTCCTGAAGGGTGACCAATTTTTATATCTTGGAATTCCTATTTCAGCTGCATTAGTGCGTGTGTGTGTGATAGCGCGTGCGTGTGTGTGCGTGAAAACATATTTTAACAGTGCGTAGCCAAAAAGGTGAAACTTTTGACATTTTAACTTCGATGTATTTCATCTAGGGAGGCATAATTTATACAAGAAATAAACGATAATAAAACTCGAGTCGCAACAGCAAAAAAGGCATAAACTTTTCTCTTCAATGATTTTACTATTTGGTTTTGATAGGGATTTCTTTTACACATGTTGACTTCGGAAAGGGAATCTTAGGTATCTTTAGAAGAATGTTGTAAAAATTAGGGAATTTTATCCTTTCACTCAAAGCTTGAAAAATTACTTAAGTCATCAGTTTTCTAGAGACCGTGCAGAATTAATAAAATAAAGAAGTGGAAATTGGTTCAGAAATAAGAGAACATTTTAGATAACATGGGCTAAATTAGGATAAAAATTTGAAAAATAGTTAGGTTTTAAATTATTTTAAGAGATATCATTACATATATATTCAGTAAGTGCATGCATATTTCAGCTGCTGTTTGTATACCATTCAGATTTGGCATTCATATGAGAATTACTTTCTTCAATTTTAAATAGGCATTTTCAAAGTGCGATCAATGGATTTTTAGAATCAATTTCTTTGTAATTATTATAAGCGAAATTATTTTATTAAATTATTAAAAGAGAGATAATTATTAAAATTAATATTTTTTTTGAAATGAATGTTTCTATTTTATATTATAATGAGATTATCAATTTTTCTTAATATATGCTTCATTTTACATCAGATTTAAAACTCATATAAAAACATATCTTTTATTCATAAGTGACACCTTGATAATTTTCGCTTTCGAGATTGTCTCCATCCCATTCATTTTAAACATATAACAAAATATATTCTAGAACAAAACTTAGTTCTTAAAAGTAGCATTTACTTCAAAAGAAACCACTTTTACTCGCGACGATTTTCGTTGGAGCTCTCATGAAACAGGCGATTTCTATTTCCAGAAACTCTTAATAGCACTACGCACTGAGAAATGAGACTTCCTCCCATTGTTTCACGACAGCGCAACTTTGAATTGTATCTTCCCAAAATTATTGTTGCTCCGAATTTATATGCGCTGATAGCAGTTCCTGAAGCATTGCCGCTGTTAATCTTTGACCCGAGGTTCCCCCTTTGCAGGTAATTTAATAAGAAATTTATGATCGAGAAAACTTGCGTCGTTTATTTTACACGAGAGAGAATTATTTATAGTTATCGCTTTATTAGAAAATTCTTCAAAAATGAGTGTTGCTCACTGTAGTTCGTAATAAATTAAGAAGTACAGAATTTTCATTTTAGTGTGATATTTTGGTGCAATTTTATGTTCTTTTTGAAAGAGTCGAGGGTGAAAGCTCATTATAATAGGTTATTTTCCCTAATATTGGTGCATTTATATTTATAGACAGATATAAACTATATCTATAGACTTGTTTTTTTTCTTCCTTTCATACATAATACACATTGAGAAAGTATTATAACCTAAAAAAATTTGAAATCGAAATTTCGCTGAATCTTCTTAGATCTCCCTGAGTCAGCATTTTTTAATTATTGGAATTTTTCAGCATTATGAGCATAACTCAAAAATGTTTTTAGAAGATAAGTGAAATTTTGTATATGGTCTTGGCAATAATTTGCAGATTTTTATTTTGAAAGAAACCCATTCAATAGAAGTCTGTCTGTCCAAGTACAAGTGTGCACAATAGTAGAAAAATGTAAAGAGCTAGATAGATAAAATTTGGTGCACAAGTAAAATGTGAATTCGCATAAAACTTTGTTAGAATTCCGTGCAGGGATTGCTGTCTGTCACTTTGTACTTCCATGTGGCTATAGACTTCTCAAAAACGCATTGATTTAAGTTAACGCAATTTGGTATGTGGTCTCGTGATTAAAATTGTGATTTCATATGAAGTTTTGGTTTTAATCGGTGGGGAATGAAGACATCCAATATATATATATATACGTTTTTTGGATACTTGCGTGTTATCCGTATGCCAAGATTCAGTCGCCAAAAATCGTAAGGTAAATCTCTTACCAGAGTTTAGCTGATATATTCACTCGAAATATTTATATCTTGCGATTGTCTAAAGTCGTGCAAAACATTTCTTGGCTTTACCAAAGGAAGGAATATTACCCTTTAATAGACACTTCATTATGCGAGAAAGTTCCACAACCTGTTATTTGAATTAGAAGTATAAAACTTTTCGCAACAAGTGCTCTAATACTTATTTTACGAGTACTTATTATAAAACGTACAATAACTGTTTTATAATGGTATAAAACTGTAAAACACATCATAATCTCATTTTTTTTTTGAAAAATGAATAGAAGATTGGAAGAAGATTTGCCAGGAGTATCGTATCATAATATTTCGGGCATTATTCTTCTCTCTTTATAATACTTATCAAGATGTGCTCTCATTTTTTGCAATTCTAACGCACACAAATACGCTCATTTATAAGCGCAATAACGAAACAGTGGAAAAAATGTTGTAAAATACATTTAAAAATGTTTTGGGAAAAATTCATTAAAGTTAATGAAATGAAACAAATTCTAAAGAAAACCTAATTCTTTTAGTTATAAAATTGTAATAATGACTTTTTATGTGATATTAAGGAATAAATAATTTAATTGCTTTTAAATAACTAAAAATCTAATAAAATTTTGAAACCTTTTTCAAGACATCACTTAATTTTCAAGAAGTAACTATCCTCCAAATGTGATAATTTAACTTCTCTACTTAGCCCGATTCAGCGTCTTGAACAATTTCTGCGTTATATATGGTTAACCCAGTCAATTTTACATTACAAGGTTAAATCCAGACTATATACATTATCATGATAAATTGTTAATTTATGACCAATAAATAATATATCATTTTGCAATTGCACCTTCGACGCAAAGTCCTTTCTAAAACTTGGATGTGGTCAAGCATTATATTAGAATTAGATCATATAGATCACTCAATATGCGTCAATATCTTAACTCAAATATGCGTCTTGGATCAATCGTGACAGTCTTGGTTTTCAATTCTTTGCTCTACATTGTCCCTATTTTTTGCTTATCGATAAAAAAAATTGATATTATAAAATGTTAACTAAATTTAAAATTAAAAGTAATCAATTTATAAAGGAATGCCGTTTTATCATTTCAACTTTGTCAATATGGATAGACTGAAAAGATTATAAAATTGATAGTAAGATGTATTACTCATCTCTCACCACTTCATTGCATTCCTTTCATTTTGAAACTTTTTACTGATTAATCATTTCGCTGTTTCAGACTGTTTCTATAATTTGTTTTATTTGTAAATTTTTGGATATAGTCCAATACATGCACCTTATAGCATATGTTCTCATTTGAAATTCAAATATATGGTTACTTTATTTAAACTTAATCGAAATTTCTTAGGTGGAGTAGTGTATGTTGACCTCGGGTCTATTGGGGTGGTGTTCTTTTTTCTAAGAATGGAATAAAAGAAAAGCATGCACAGGACAAAATGTATATTACAAATTTATTTAAAAATTTATTGGAATCTGTAGCACAGCAAACCAACTATTTGAATAATAACATATAAAGCATGCATAGCTTCAGATGGTAAATTTTTTGAACATTTACTTTAAGTACACTAACACTATCATTAATACCATTACCATCAACATTAACATACCATTTGTACACTAGTACCATTTTTACACTAAAACTACCATTAGTTTCATTACCATTAACATTAAAATACCCTTTGTACACTAAAACTACCATAATTAAGTACATTTACAGTACCATTAAATCTGTATTGTATATTCTATCTGGTATGAATTCTTCTTTTACTAAATTCATTGAGAAAAAAACCATAGCGACTAACCTTTACATTTCTGTAACCAAGTTAAGTTGCAAGCGTCTTGTTTCTCTATGACTGACTTACCATGACTGTTTTTCGTCTGACTTATGCTTGATATTTATAATCAACTTTTTTAGGGCCATCCTGTATACCTATAGTCTCTTCCAATATATTTTGTTCCTTAGTATTTTGCAAATGTTATAAAAGGAAATCTAGCATAATGCCATATCTAACAAAAAATTAATGTTTAAATTATTGAAGCGAATGACGGAGAAATTCATCTTTTGTAGTCAAACAAAATACTATTAATGCAATAATGGTGTATGATTAGAAATTTTGTATTAAATAACACAATAATGCCATTCATTTATAAAGGAAAAAGTTTCTAATTATAAACTTTATTTGGCAATCAATAAAATGTCTGTGCTATAGATCCTCTAACTATTTATTTTAATAATTCCGATTTCTGATATGTAATCAAAAAATCCCTTTGAACTTCCCCAGAAATACTAATATAAAAAGAGCATCCATCCTGCTATAATCTTCCATTTAATACAAATAAATCATTACGGGAATATGCCGGGCCAATTCCAAGAGAAATATAATGATACTAATAAATTGTGTTCGCTGTCAACAAAAATTATTTAATTAAACCTGAAACAGCCACTGTATTGGAAAAAATAAATAAATCCCTAGTTAACTAATCCAGCATCACGGAATTGAACGTTGCCTCAAAGAGTAGCATAACTTTTCATGGTTAAATGAATAGCATTAACGAGAACAGACGTCTGGAATCAGCAGAGGCATTCTTACTTTTAAAAACTTTATCCCAGATTGTCCCGAATGGTAACATTTTTATTTCGGAGGAGGGAGGGGGGGGGGGGGCTTCCAAGTTATTCGTTAGTGTTAAATTATTTTTATTAAAATCATCATTAGTGGTCTGTTCAAAACTTTCTCGCACGCACTCTAATAAAGGTGTTATTCCAGAGAACGTCTAGCATGGCATTAGCATACAATAGTCACGAAATATCAATCTTTGGCGTGAATATAGCATTTTTATTGAATTTATCGTATAATCCTTGGCGATTAATCCTTGGCATGCGATTAATAGCATCTGAAAATCGAATTTGTGTTTTCGAAGCATTTTTGTCAATCTATTGAAAACTTGGTTGCAGAACTACAATCATAGTCACAAAACTCTATACCAAATTTGATATATTTTTAAGTCATTGCGTTTTTAAACCATCACGTTTAAGTATTTCTGAAAATTCAGACTGACAGACGGTTATTTACTTGTTGGATTTGGCTCAAAATTTGAAAGTTGTTTAAATAATGTTAATTCTGTGCATCAAATGTCATCTACCTAGCTCCCTTCGTTTTGTAATTATCGTGTTAAATTACATTCGAACAACCGAAAGATAGACTTCTTTTGTCTGTATTTTGCTCAAAATTTGACAGAAATGTACAAATATAATACAAAGAAACCGTATACCAAATTCCATCCTTCTAGATTAAAGTGTTATTAAGTTATCTTCGTCGAGGTAGACAGATGGACAATTCCCAAAAAATATTTTTTTCAAACTTCGGGATATATGAAAAGTGAAAAATCGCCAATATCTTGAATTCGAATTTTTTGCTATATATTCTCTATACTTTGTATACGGAAAAGTAAAAAAAAAAAGTAAATTTTAGCCAAAAGAATTGGGGAGAATTTTCCTTTACACATTTTACTAGCATACCTCTCTCATGCTCCTTGCTAAATGATTCTATTTTCTTAGCATGTACAATTCTTTAAATATTATTCTTTTTGGTATATAGGTCTTCCTACCATTAAATCAAATAGTGAAGAGATAAAACATTTTGGGTTGACCATTGCAGTCCCGTTTTTGTACCCTGTTCCGGCTTTACCCTTTTTCTTATATAAGCTTATTATATACACAGAATCCCATATAATAAGCTTAAGATATATATTGAAATGGTTGAGTAATTATGAAATAATGATGAACAATTACTAATACAAATACTTGAAATACTCGTTGAATCGTATTCTATTAAGAACTATTTCACCGTATTCTGTGGAGATATGCCATGAAGAACTAGGAGGTTCTTTTCCTTTTATATATCAATAATATATTTAATACTAGTTGCCTTTGGTGACCAGCTGGTTCACTGAGGATATTGATTTTACTTCATTCTAGTTAAATTTTTAGATATATTGTCTATGCTTAATCTAAATCATCTGGACCTTAAAGCAATATTATTTTAATTTTTCTATATATGCTTTGTTTATTATTGAGCACATGAAACTTTCTAATGGAGACCAGTCCTATGACATCATACTTCTGTTAAACAAATAAATATACAATTAGTCTATCTAAATGTATGAGTAAATCTATTTAAATATATGAGTAAATCTACAATAAATTTATAAATGAAATACACAGTTAATCTAGTCGCCTCGGGCGACAAGCTGGTTTACCTAAAATATTGGTTATATTTGATTTCAGATCATTGTTTTTCTTTTACAACTTTATGTTTATGATACATGATATTGCTTCACGTTTACGATTGTTTGATATCATACGATTTTAATTGCATTGCGTAAATTCTGTTTCTCGTGTACGTGAACCTTCCTTATGGAGACAGTCCCATTACAGTATTGATTACATCATAGTGGTATTAAAATTATAATTTTTTTATTTATAATATTTGATTCATCTATCTTCTAAATCTACCAATATTGTAACTTCACATTTTTATTCATTATATACATATAAGGGTTTGAACTTAAGGGCAACAATGTAATCTGTAACTCGAAATTAGGCAAAACATATATTTTAAAAATTGCCAACATTCCGGAAAAATTCGCACGATTAGTAAATTGATATCATTAGAAAGACATTTTTTTTAATTTTTGTAACGGTGTAACATTCATTTTTGTGCATTAAAATTTCTGGAAGTTATTGTCAAAAAAGGCCAGAATGAAGCTTAATTTTTAATTAAGCTTCATTCTGGCAAAGTATACATGTGCCAAATTTGATCTGTAAGTCAAGCGATCTGGCTTATTAGAGCACCAACACATACATATATTGATCTTTATTATCAATATAGATATTAAAGAAAACCAATGAACTAATTCACCATGTCCCAACCACTAGTCCGAAAGTTTATTACTCTATACAAGCCATCAAGTGCCCGTTATCTTTCATCTCCCTCCGTGTTCGAGAGAAATTGAAAAAGCCAATTTTCCAATGCATTTTCTATGGGAAAATATTGTGACAGAGCTTCCCAGCCATAATCATTGAACTGACTTCGAAAATTTTCGTTTGATATGAAAACCAATATCTTATAGATACGTTATAAAGAGCCATCTTCCCTGATTCTCCGTCTGTTTTTAGAGATACCAAAAAACCAAATCTTCGTAATGCATTCGCTATAAAGAAATCTGGCAACATTGTTCATTAAGGCCAATCACTGAACCTACGTATAAAAATTTTATTTCATATCAAAGTTCATGACACCTTGATATGTCATCTAGCTTCTCACCACCCTCTATTATCAGGGGAAATCGAAAAACAAAACAAATATTCCATGTACTTTCTAAATGAGGAAATCTTGCGGAAGAATTCCACAGCTCCAACCACAAAACCTATTTCAAAAAATAATATTTCATTGAATTATCGTAACCCTTCTATATATCAACAAAGGTCGTTTACCTGCTTCCTTTTCGTTTCGAAATATTTTGCAAAATAAAACTTTGACGAACTTTCAGCCTCAACTATTGGAAAAATGTCACCACATTTCATCACTGCCTGGCGATTTCATCGTGTTGAAATATGTTTAACCAATTAGAAAGTTCTATCATTATTAAGCAGGTTTTACTTATGTCATTGTAGTCATTCTTTTATTATACGTTTGTTATGGCATGATGTAGTCAATCAATGTTTTATGATTTGAATAAACTAATCTTATTAACTAGGCGTCTTCGGTGATTATATTAATAACTTTAATATAGCTTTGTCGGCGAATTTGATTAATTTATAATTATCAAAATAAAATAAAGGGCTGTTTTAAATTACGGCAACATAATAATAGTAAAGCATTCTGATTGATTAGCTATTTCTGAAAGCTGTTGAAAGTAATTGACGATGAAAATTGATAAAATCAATCCAGTGATTAAACTATGCCGAAATTTTATTATGCAATATATCTCAAAAATAAATTCAGAGGTGCCAAATGACCCCTGATGACATATAAAGTGTCATTAGATTTCATATGTAATTAAAATTGGCAAAATAGGTGTTTTGGATAACTTATTTAGAGATTGCGACTGGCAACATTTCTGAAGGACTTTCCAAACTGAATATGAGCTGTGAAGTAATACTTTTGAAATTTCTTTCTGAAATGAAAAATAGTTGAAAGAACGTCACCCTTAATTTGAAATGAAATTCATACCATATGGCCTTATAAATGGTAGAATTAATTTAATCTGAAATAAAAAAATGACAAAACTAATACAATGTTAATTTAATGTGAAATAAAAAAAAATGTTGTAACTGATACTGTATTAATTTATTGTGAAACAAAAAACTGACGAAATTGATACAGCATTTGGGTCTGGGGGAATAGTTTGCTGGTTTTTGCCACTTGTTTTAAATATCTATTGATGGGCAAAGAGTTAATTTCCAAAGATGGCTAATATTTTTATTATATTAATATTTTTTTAATTTTATTAGGTATTAACAGTGTTGTTTAATATCATCGTAATTAATATCAATTCCAGCATAACTGATATCAAGTCCAGTATTTCAATAAGCCCAAAATAAAATGTAAATTATTTTGTATTTCTTAAAATGCTTTGTAGAATAATTCGAAATTTGACTTATTCGACGCATACGATGACGACAAAAAACATTCCAAAATCATATAGGAAATTCCTACCAGATAAATTAAAGGTCACTTTTTTTAAACTCCTAAGCTGAATTTCGGCTCTAATATGATCCGATTACGGATGAAGAACATATACGAGCTTATTAATGTCCATTGAATGCCTAGAATTTTCTTGAAAGGTTCATAGATCACAAAAGATCATCCGTTGTGAAGCTTTCGTGAATGTGGATAATAAAAAATTTGGACTGTTGTAATGAAACTGGATGTGTTCACGTACAGTCAAAATATGAAATATCACTAAACAAAGAATTTTCTTCTTGATTAACTTGCCATTTCTGAGGTTTCTTTCTTCTTACTCATTCACGTTCTTTCAGGCGTTTCTGGTTACACCTGTTGTTCGTTCTCGGATTCGTAAACCCTCTGCACTTTTACACATGTTTCAAAAAATGCTTATTTAGTCAAAATATGGGTGAAAGATGATAAGAAAAGAGCAAATATTTACATTTAACTCTAAGGTAAACTAGGATTATTCACGGACGTAGGAGGCAATAAAAACTGCGGATTACTCGTAACATTGTCAAAAAAATTTTCAATTCACAATAAAATACTTTAATGCAAATTTTATTTACTGTAAAGGAATAAATAAGGAATAAATTTTATTTACTGTATAAGCATTAAAATATGACGAAAAAATAGGCGATTTATGTTCTTAATATTTGATAGTTCACTTCTTTACAAAATGATAGCCGGCGTTCTGGCATTCGGGTAGTGCGTCTGCCCCGGGATCTGGGAGTCCCGGGTTCGAGTTCTGTTTCGGGAATGGTTGTTGTTCGCCTTCTGTCTGTGAGGTGTGTGAATGTGTCCCCCTGTAAAAAGGAGTTGTGCTCGGCGAATGTGACGCATCAGTAGCTGAGTCATATTCTTGTCCCTAGATGGCGCTACTAAAAAAACAAAAACCGCTCACTCAGATTAAAATCGCTGACATCCTCAACGGGCTTGCCATTAGAAATAAAAACAAAATGATAATAACCTTTATATTAAAACACTTATTTTTTATTTGTTATTGAGTCTTCTGATAACATTTTGAGATTAACAACGGTAGATAGTCTAGATCACATTTACTGATATCATATAAAATATCATTCGTATCACTCCTGAAAGCTTTTTTTGTTATTTGAATTAACCATATAAATAATCAATACCTAATTTTAAGTTAATTTAAATAAAATATTACCGTCATAAATGGCACATGAGTATAGAAAAAGGAAAACCAAACGAAAAAATATCTAATAAGGTTTAAATCAAGGTCAGATTGACGAGGAATTTCAACAATGGCTTGTCCTTCTACATCTTACCCCTTAGCTAGGTAGAATCGTCGAATAGCGGTAGTCACGGGGTACTTCTTCTTATGTATCATCACTGAACTAAGCATCACCGATAGAATTTGTTGTGGCCGACTGATATATTCTCGGGGTATTAAAACGAACAGTACCTATATTCTGCTAACTTCCCCAACATTTAATATAGAGATTTTCAAATTACTTTTTATCACAAAATCAAACATTTTGTAAATATTTTTCTAGCTTAAAGATAATAGTATTAATTATTAGTGACAATTATTGGAATACTTATTTCTTCTTTCACAGTTCAATTGCATTCTCTAAAACACAATTAAAAATCACTTAGATTTTATTTAACTTCTTGCTGTGTGAGTAATTGTAGAAAAAATATAATGTTAAATTTGACATTTACTAGTTCTATTAGCATCTTAATATAGGCTCTGTCCATTTTGATAGATATGATTTAATGCATGCACTAACATTGCTGAACTGTCAAACAAATTTTGATCTATTAGTCGTTTTAGGAAGAAAAATCAACAAAACTCCGGTTAATTACCTTCGCAGTATGAAATCAATTGTTGCCAGAAGGATTACTCCTACAACCCATTGGTTAACTGATAGATGAAATAACGAATAAATGTTATATCTGTAATTAGTCGGCACGCGAAATGTAATTACACATTTGAATGATGTTGCTGGATACCGCTGATTATTTAACCTTTGATATATAAAGTAATCCCTGATCCACTAACATCAGTAATGGGATGTTCATTAATAAAGTTTGACAATGGTTGAGTCTTTAAATATATTGCAAATGTCATCAACAGTATAATGCAACTTCTGCTGGTTTTAATTCTAAATGCAGCCTGAGGTGTGTATCATCGATGATGTCCGAAATTAGAATATAATTCTTTGTTGATATCTAATGTACTCCCAAATATCTGGCCTAATTAAAAAATAATTACCCATTCATAAGAAGATCATGAATAATAAATTTTTCGAAGCTTCAAAATTTTTCAAAAGTTTAAAACGATCAAGTTTAGCTCTTACATCTTTGGGTCATTTTTATCTCATCAGGATCGCCATTTATCAGTGAACACTACAATAAATAACTTTTCAATGCAATTAAACCTACATTTTACATTAACGTTTTGCTTTATTTTAAGGTTCATGTACTGTTAATCTCAGGATTCTGATACTAGCTTTTATTGGACGATTGTGCTACGCTAAGGGGTGTACTCAGAAAGTGGCTGTTACTTTTTCTGATGGAAAACGGTGTATTTAATAGTATAAATAGTATACAAAAAATATTTATATTCTTATTTATCAGAATTTTGTATTATCTGTAAATAATCTCAATTCATTCTACTGCTACATTTTCACTTCTCCTCTCACTTTTTGAATAAACGCTTTATTACACAAACGTAAAAGGGTGGAAGGCTCTGATTCAGAGAACGAACAGTATTATAATTATATTGAATATGTGGGGTTTTTTCTTTGCTTGAGTTGGTATTACAAAAATTAACTGAAAATTTTGAGAGGTTTTTTATACTTCGATTTTCGTTCTTTCTAATAAATTTTCTATAGTATACATTAGAGTACCTATGAAAAATGTATAAAGTGCTGACTTTATTAAATATATATAGAGAGAGAGATAGATAACAAAGAATTTTTATATGAAAACAGTGTTTTTAATAGCTTAATGGGATAGAAAGTAAGCATTTATACTTCGATCAAACAGAATTTTATATTATCCGCCTTTCTCTCACGCTATATTAGGAGCCTATATAATTGAGAATCATTGTAAAGTCATCATTAACTATATATTTGAGAATTTCAAGCATATTAGAAAAGGTTTTATTTATTTTAGTTGATATATATATTTTTTAATTGTATTCATTTTAACCGAATTTGAATTATCTTTCTTTCATAAATCTTAAGGAAGAAATGGAAAAGTAAGAATGTTAATACATTATACTTTCCACCCTTTCCTTGGAGGTAAATGACTCATGAAAGAACACGAATGAGATTTTCACTCTCCCATTAACACACACATTAAACTCAAGAAATTCTTCTCAACTACTTCCCTTCGATAGAAATTTAGAATTCTATATCATTGTTATCTTAATTAAGAGATACAAAAAATTTTGAAACGCTAACATTTATTCTTCTGAGCTCAGTACGCTTAATTTTGAGCCATCAGCTAAAATTAAGTAATTTTAAGTCATCAGTAGTAAGTATCAGCGACTTGATTTTAAACCTATTAGAGTAAGCAAATTTTCAGTATATTTAAAAGCAAAATATTATTTAGTACTTCTTAATTTTTAAACCCCCTCGGGTTTTGTAAAACGGTTTTCAGATCATGCTAAAATAATGGATTTACTTATCGATTTTCAGATTACGTCAAGACCGCCAAGCTCCATTATATATAAGATGCTTGATGTCGCCAAGATTTACTTGAAGATTTTGAAATCATGCCAATACTGCCAAACTCTCTTTTATATAAGGTACCAAAACTGTTGGAAACGATTCGCATTTTTTTTTCTCAGTTTATCGCATAGATCATGAAAATAAACAAGTACTATTATTTATACAAGCCATAAAAATAAATTTATATACTTTATTCTGCACTTTTAATCTATATTAATAATAATAGTGTCATCTTCTTCTCTCTTCGTACATGTAATATTTAACTTTTACGCATGTAAACGAGTAATAAGTCAATCACAAGGGAAAATTACCTTCGTAGGTTATCTGCTCACCTCCGCAGCAAATATGCATGATCAGCACCAGTTTCGAAACGTCACGTGATTGACGTGAGGGAGAAAATATTCGCAATGAACATAAATTTAACTGAGCCAGTACAAAGATGGCAAATATGAAATGATGTACGAGGTGTTTGAACTAAAAACTTGATTTCTGTATTTGATTCCTATTTGACTGGAAACCCAGAAAAATTTTTAAATAGGGAAATTTATACCTTATATTTTGTAACATATCATATATTTCATTGCTTACTGACTTCTCAGAGGAAAATTCTTTCTCTTTCTAAAGCAAAGAGATTGTAGCAATTCAACTTAAATATAGATAACTCTTTTAATTAATGGAAACAATAGGTAACAAATTTCATTTTTTACTAGGAAGCAACTTATTTTTTCTATACAATAATCATTAAACAATGAAAAAATGCTTTTGGTAAAACTGCAATGATTTTTTGTAACCACAAAATTGACTAAACTTATAATGATAATCTCATTATATTTAGTTAAACTGTAAACAATGTCTAATAACCTTTTTTCTTAGTAATAAATCAAAAGCAGAAACTAGCATTTAAAAGAGTAAGCATAAAAACTTTATCCAAATACTGTTTATTACGCTTATAACAAGTAGAAAAATGATTTCTTTTCTTCGATGTTTATTCAAGTAAAACTTAAATGGAAATGAACAGCTATGACTGTCAAATAAAATTACTAAAATAACTTTGAAAACAAAGAAAATTTGGAAAATAAATAAAACCATAAGTAATTATTAAATTCGCATTTCGGAATCAACCACTGTCTAAAGGATTGGTCTAACGTCCGAATAGTTAACTGAATACTACATAATATAGTGATGAAAGGCCAAATCCATAATTAGTTTGCATACGAGAAGTAGTTTCATATTCATCGTAATGTTATAGTTCCGCTGATTAGTTAACCTGTTACATACTGCATAGTCTTCAATGTATTGACATCACTAATGTCTGTGCATAGTATAACGAGGCTTTAAACAAATTTCATAAATAATCAACAATTTCAGGAGCAGGCATAGTTTTTATTACTGTTACATGAGGCAATCATCAATATAATGTGCTTTATTATGTATTATAAATAAATGCAAAAAAATGTATGATTTGTTGTTGAATCAGTTTCAAGTAATTTTAAAAGACCTTGATTTCTAAAACACTAAATTTAAAGGTTTTCAATCTTTTAGAGTTTCGAATATCAGATTTTATATTATGTATGAGTTTTAACCGTCCAAAGATAATAAAAATTAAAGGATATATGAACCTCTAATTCGAAAACTCCTAATATAATAATATACTGGGGTTCATTCGTCTGTCTAATCATCCTCTGAGCTTAATTACATCAGAAATTTATTTCTATAAGTAACGATTTTTACTTCACGTAAATTAAAGATAAAAATGTCAATCTAAAATATTATCATATTTATTAAATAGAAAGTGAAAACTCTCCAAAGAAATTAATGCCCAAATAAAGAATTTTTATTGTGAATTGAACAGTGACAAATGCACGAAAACGAAAGATTTGCAGAAGTAATAAAATTCTTTTTATTTTGTTATAATAATAAAAAAATCATTGTTGCCCATTGTGATGAAAATTAATTATTAAATGCATATTAAATTACAGAAAATATTGCAGGGAAATAAATTTTGTTATCATCAAAAAGTTACTTTTCTGAATTTTTATAGAGGTGAAAAATGGTTTTTGTGTGATAATAATGTCTGAAGAAAGCTTTAAAATTTCTGTAAATTTCATGTATTATTAAAATATTGAAAATCCCTTATGAATGTTCATTTACAATATAAAAAGTATCTACGCACTAAATTTCGTTGATCTAGATCCAATGAATCTGTTCTGTAGAGTGTTTTGATTCATTTTTCCGTCGCACATTAAAAATTTATACAAGACATTTTTTGACACTAAAACCTCTTGATTCTTACCCTATCTTAGAAATGCACCTAAATTTGCTATAAAATTTATAAACAGTCTATTATAAATATATTAAATAATTAAAACTTATTAAATGGTTAACTAATTGAAATTAATTATTAAATAAAAATCAGAAGAATAAGAAACAAATTTTTTTAATTATTTTTCTACTCTTTAGTCTTTAATTAATTCATTATTACAAAGTTAGGAAATCTTATAATAATTTTTTTTGAATTTCTTCATTGATAAGTGGTAATCATGTACAGTCAAAATTTAATTAAATTACAGATTAAACTTACATTTTGAATTAGAATAGTGGATTGTTATAAAAAGCAGATAATTGCCCAAAATTTAAAAACTACAGTGCATCAGAAAGTTAATAAAAAAATAAATTATAAAATTCAATCATGAAGGAATTTAAGTTAAATAAAAGTGTTTAAAAAGTTATCCCTAATCACCCGTATAAGAGAAATTTCGGCAGCTTTAAAAATTAAATTATTTTATGATTTTTATATCTAAATTAAAAACAAAAATTTATTCATATCACATGTGACGTGTGAAACAATTCAGTCTCGTTGTGAGGAATAATGTTTTCATGAGAAAAATGTAAATATTTGTTTAACTACTTTC
>JAPMOR010009584.1:24016-40027 GCA_026543865.1 Argiope aurantia | reverse complement strand
AGCTTTGATGGTCAGCCAGGTCTTCTTTTATCCTGAATAATATGATTCTTTTTATATCGTTTAATGATATTGAAAACTGTTGAATGACTCAAGTTAACTGCTTCAGCAGTTTTTCTAATAAATTTTCCACGTTCAATATGCAAATTAATAACTAATTTTCGAATTTCAGGTGAAGTTTCTTTTCGTTTAGCATTCATGGCTGCACAGAGTTAAAAAACACAAAAATTCCAAAACAAACTGAAGAGAAATATTGCAGACTATTTTATAAATTATTGCCAATTGCTTTTGAGTAAAAATAAAACCACCAAAAATATTTTTATTGCTTATTTTAGACGTTTTTGTTACATATCTAATGGTGTCCCATCACTTATTTGAGCTATTTTTTGCTCCGTTCTAAACAATTGCATTTTTATTAAATTAATACTTTAATATTTTGACAAAATGTATGTTATGTAATAATTGTTACTAAATTTAAGTATGAAATACACCCACAAAAAATTTGTACATGTTTTTTTAATTTATTTTATTACAGTTTCCTTTTGTAAAGCACAAGTGTCCCATCACTTTTGTGAGACACTGTATGTTTAATTGCATGCAGTTGGCAAACGTTTTGGCGATTAATCATTAGGTTGTGGTTAATACACAAGTACCAAAAAACCTAATATGTGCTTTGAACACCTTTTTTACCTATCCATATAAACCAAAATTTGACACAGAATTGTACTTGTAATCAAAAGGTCACATGAAGAATTTCATTTATTTATCTCATTGCTTTTTTGAGTTTTCGCGTTCAAATGTATGCGACAGTTCATATCGATAGACTGCTAACCCTTTTACAGATGTCTTTCAAGATCTGAAGGTCCGCGGAGGCCTGGTGGTAAGGTCTCGTGACCGGAGGGTTTCAGGATGAGACCCGAATCCCCCGAAGAACCGTCGTGTAAGGGGATCGTCTGCACGTTAAATCCATCAGGGCCAAACGTCCTCCCGCTGGTGTGGTGTGGAGAGGGGAGTGCCAGTTCAGGTATCATCCTCAAAATCTGACCGAGGTTCAAAATTACAAGGTCCGTCCCAAAATAGCACTAGTGCTGCTTTACAGAGGGACGTTAATATAACTAAACTCAAAATCTGATATGGATTCACCTTTTAGATACTAAAATTGTGATCAAATTTGACTTACCTAAGTTGTAACGTTTTTGAATTATCGCATTTACAGGTGCGCAAAAATATGGACCGACAGAATTTGGTTTCAAATTTGTTATGGATCCACGTTTCAAATGCTAAACTCATGCATCAAATTTTTATCTGCCTGATTCTTTATGCTTTGTTATAATCGCTTACTTGTATTTGCAAGGTCTGTCAGAAAGCTTTCTTCTGAACAGATTTCATTTAAAAGTTGATAACAATTTACAAATTTAAATTAAAGCACATGTACCAAATTTCATCCGTCTACCACAAAGTGCTTTTGAGTGTTTGCAGACAGACAGACGAATAGTAAAAATTTTGAGAATGTATTTTGTTTAGGAATCCTGGAGGTGAAATTAGTCAAAACCTCGAGTTATAATTATAATTTTTTTGCTACTTACGATACTTTCTATTTGCATATTTCGTATTCTAAAAAGTAACAAGAAAAAAAAAATGAAATTTTTTGAAGAAGATTATAATTGCAAGCTTTCTAATAAATTTCTTAACATGTTGACTGTCTCATGACACGTTTGTGGTTCTTACACATTTTATAATCGTACCGAATCATCTATCTAATAAGATGCCTTCCTCTCGACTGAAGTTGAAATACAGTAAAGAAAAGGTCATCATATTAGATAGGTAAGCCGAATATCAAGTGTGAATTTCGAACCCCGCCGGCCGAAGACTCTCCACGTGTGTGGTGGCTGGCGCACGTGTAAATCTGGCGTGGTCACAAAATCCTCTATGTCGAGAGTAATATAATTGGGGGTACTGGTTCAGAGGTGATCATTCTCTGATACAAATTTAAATTACGATCTGCGGGTGAGTGAATGAAATGCATGAATGAAGTCCGCCCCTTAAAATGGGTTGTTACGCGTGAGTAGCTAAGACGTACTCTTGGCTCTAGATGGCGCTACTGAAAAACTAGAGACGCTCTCTCGGCTTAAAATCGCCGATTTCGTCAGCGGGCTTGTTTAAGAAAAGTGCCATTAGAAATAATAACAACAACAAGCGTGAATTGTGGCAAAGAACATATTATGTAATTTGCTTCATGCTATAAATAAAATAAAATAAAATCTTGTAAAATTTTGTCTATTTCCTCATTTTATGATCACTTTTTGTACTGCCACCCTAAATTTATCTTGTCTAGCGATTTATTCACAGCTTTCATGTTTCAGATTACATGTTTATCATGTTCGCAGCTTTCATAGTAAGAACCAAGTTACTGACTTTATTATACGATAGCTAAAAAGTTCGTTTTTCTTTAAAATTTTTAACTTTTAATTTGTAGCACATAAGTGGATATCTTATCGAACTTTTGCAGCTCAAAAGATGCCGGACGAGTGAAGTTTGAAAATATACAAACAAACATACATTACCCAAACGGACCATCCTCATAGTTAAGATCGTGCTTTTAGTTAAATTATTATTTCCCGATTAAAAATTTCCTTGAAAGGTTGCATTAATATATCAAAACTAATACTTTAGAAATATTAAAGTTAAATTATTTTTTTGAAAGGCATTATGAATCAGATTAGTTAAATGGGGCATGAAGGCACATTTTTCACTTTTTCCTATATAAATTAAGCAAAGAATATTGTAGTAGTCAAAAAGTTGAATACGAGATTTTGGAGAGTTTCCACGTTTCAGACCTTCTGAAGTCCCAAAAATAAATTTTTAGAAGAACTATGACTGTTTGTGAATAAAATAACTAAAAAAAAAAAAACCTTTGTAACTTGATACTAGTTTTATAGATCTTTTTTAAATTCTAGACGAAATCAATTAGAAAATTCTATTTCTCTTTACACAAGTCAGCATGATAAATACAAATGCATGGATAAAATTTGACACACTACTTTAGCATGTAAAGCATAAAGCTGGATCAAATTTTGAACTAAATCTTTCATCGGAACACAAATAATAAATTCGCATGCATGTAAAAGCCATGAATAAAGTTGTTGTTGTTTCTAATGGCACTTGTCATAGACAAGCTCACTGACTTTAGAAGTCAGTGATTTTAAGCCAAGGGTGCGTCTCTCGTTTTTCAGTAGCGCCATTTAGGGCCATGAGTACGACTTAGCTACACACACGTCACAACCCTTTTTAAGGGCGAACTTTATTCATGTATTTTGTTCACTCATCCACAGATCATAATTTAGTTCTGAATCAGAAAACTAAACAGGGGGTCCTCCCTGTCGAGAGTAATACCACAGGGGGCACTGGATCACCCCTAATCCAGTGCCCCCTGTGGTATTACTCTCGACAGGGAGACTTTGTGACTACGACAGATTTAAACGTGCACCAGCCACCACACACACAGAGAGTCTTCGGCCGGCGGTGTTTGAGCTCACAACCCAAGGGATGCGAATTCAACGCTCTACCAACCAAGCTATCCCGGCTCCATGAATAAAGGGCTTTAGATAAACGAAATTCGGTATATGATCTTATTATTAAAATTTTATCGCTATCTGAAATTTGGGTTTCAGTTGGGGGAGAGGGAGGAGTAGAAAAAAATGTTCCGTATTGGGTTTTCTTTCATATACTATGAATTATAAATCTTTCAAATGGGAAACTCTGAAAATAAAAATCTGCGCTCTTGGGGCTTTCATGGCTTTTTCCAAGATCCATAATTTTTACAGTGGTGGTGAAGGGTAACTTATTTGTAGGGAAAATGTAAGAAATATTAGAAAGAAATTCCTCCGGTCTATTTTCTATAGTAGTAGTGTGGTGGTATGTAGATTATTATGATCCATGCAGGAAGCAACAGGACTAATGTTTTTAGGAACATTTCTTTTAATAATCACATTCACACACTAAACAAGCACAAACACAAAGATAAGACATTCACGCGCGCGGCTTCACAATTCAACATCACATCTCATTCTAATTACAATCGCAATGCACTATGGGATGACATATGGAATGGCCCAATCAGGCATCGCCATCCAGTATCGAAAAGAGAAGATAAGAGTATTGCAACTGCTACAGTAGTTATAAAATCTCATGAAATTCGACGAACAACCATAAGCATCTCTTTTTCCTTAAGAATGAACGTAAAAGAATTTTACAACTCATTTATGTTTTCCGTTTAAACAAGTTTTACAACCCATTTTTTGCAATTTAGGGGCATTGAGAAGATCAACTAACATTTAAATACGTAAATAACAAAAAAAGATTACTTTTGTTTTTAAATATAATTACATAAATATACGATTTTCAAGTACATTGTTTGTTGTTTTAGAACTATCTTAAATTTTAGATTTTAAAGTATCTTAAAGTGTTCTTAAATTAAAAATGGAAATAACGTATCTGTGTCTATGTAACCCCTTCCCCATCGCAACAGACGAAACAACATGGCCCATGTGTTTTCGTACCCAATAAGGGTCAACAGGAATTTTGGAACCCAAGTGGAACTTTAACCTTTTAGGGTCATGGAATCTGGGTATCTCATGCAATTGGTATTCAGCATCTGAAAGCCTGATTATTCTCAAAGAATCATCAAAATATTGTGAAGGAAATATTAATGAGTAGATTGGTATGCATTTAACACAAAGCTTAGGAATTTATTTAGCCTATAGACGCTTTTTCCTGCATTCTTTAGCACGCTGAACATAACATTGCAGTATATGACCCCTTTTGTTCACTAAGGCATAAATTATTCTATTTGGAAACGAAATTCTTTATTAATTTTTAACTTTATTTTGTATAAAAACAATTACTTCACCTTTTTAGGAACTTCACATATGGTAAAATGAAAAGCAAGCAAGCAAAAAACTTGTTATCGTTCTTCTTCTCTTCAATTAAAAACCAGTGAGAGTGGTCACTCTAAATCTTTCTCGCATATTCTGCAATAAAGGGTTATATTAGAGAACGCCTCGGAAGGCAATGATCTACAATAGTTACGAAAATACTAACCTTTGGCGTAATTTAGCATTTTTATTGAATCTCATGTGAACTTTGGCGAGTTATTTGGCGATTAATCCTGGCATGTGAATAATAACATCTGAAAATCGAACTTGTGTTTTAGACACGTTTTTTTCAACCGACTGACGACAAAACTGTATTTTCAATCACTAAGTTACATACCAAATTTGGCATATTGAACTCATAGCGTTTTTGAGCTATCGCGTTAATATGCTTTTGGAAGTACAGACCGACAGATGGTCAATCCCTCTTTGAATTTGGTTCAAAATTTGAAGGGTGTTTACACTAAAAAATATCAAATATATGTACCGAATCATATCTACTTAGCTCTCTTAGTTTCGTAGTTATTTTGCTAAATTTATTTGCTAATTAATTCGAACAGCCAGACAGACAGACTTCCTCTGAATGGAGTTTGCTCAAACTTTTACAGAAATCTACAAATTTGGTGATTAGATCGCATACCGAATTTCATCTTTCTAAGTCAAAGCGTTTTTAAGTTATCATTGTCACAGTCAGATAGACGAACATTTCCCAAAAATGCGTTTTCCGAACTCAGAGAAGTTTGAAACGTGGTGATTAGTCAAAATCTCGAGTTCAAATTTTTTGACAATTACAATTACTTTGTCTATACTGCGTATACGCGATGGTAATAAATAAATTTAGCAAAAATAGTTTTTAAAAACATACTTCTATTAGTGTGCTGGGCAGGAGATTTTTTTAAATTTTTAATTCTAATATAATATTTTATTTAATATTATTTTTTTCCATGTTTTTTTTAATTTACATATTTTATAATAAATCAAATCAAAATTAATATATTTTATATCTTTGGGAGCTAAAGAACTATTTTATATCTTAGGAATTCATTACCAGATAGCAAGCATCCTTCCTACGAAATTAAATTATTGGTTAGCAAATTTTGAAATTATGTAAACAGTGTCGTCAAGAACACAAAAATTTCAAAATCTTAGCATATAAAGAAATAAATTAAAAAGCAATACCAAAGTTCTACTTTTACAAATATGTAAAAAGGAAAATACATTTATCGTGGAAACAAATAAAACATTCCAAAAAGCCTTAACTCTGTGTTTGTATTCCACTAAGTACGATATAATGACATTAAGGAGTCACCAGGTAAAATCCTTTCTTTTTGTTTTGTAGCAATTTCGTGGTAAATAGCTTAAGAAAATACAAAAGAAAGCAAGAGAGTTCAAAGTTTTGCTTTCAAAGACCTATCCTAGTTTTTTTCATTGTTCTTGAGATCAAATCGAAATACAAAGGCAATAAAGTAGTCCCCAAAGAACAATGTGATTGCTAAGTAGATCGTAAAATGAGGGCTTTTACCTGTGAAGACCCTCATGCTTTTACTTTTACCCTCAAGTTTATCTCTACAAGGCAATATCGTGTGGGACCTTGAATGGAAACAATAACTGGCGTGCATTCGATGCTCGCTGGAGCTCTAGAATATGTTTTTCTGATCATCAATAGATGCCGCTTATGCTTATTTTATAAATTATTTATTAAAAATTTCTAGAAAAATATTTAGTCATCAAATGCTTGAAAAGTTTTGGCATTGAACATGTTTGTAATTTCAAGGGCAATATTTCATCTGCATGTAAATGATGTATGTGCGCAAATATTTTTATTTATTTCGAAATGCATCTACTCTTCCACATCGCTGCAGAAAAATTTAAATGGTTAATTTTTCCAAAATTGTTTATTGTATTTGTAGTAAAAACAGATTACTTTTGGTTTCAATTTGTAAGGCAAATTGTAAACATTTTGGTTAATTCATAATTGTATAATTACATTCACTAGAAATCTTGAGATATATTTATATTTTTCGAAAGACTGCTGTAAATTATATTATCCGCCTTTGGAGACCAGTTGGATTTTTGGAATTAATGGTAGCTAAAAATTTCAATTAAATATTTTGTGTAATTATGAATTAATACTTTCTGTGCAAAATATTTTTAAGCTTCAAATTTTTATGGACATATTGTTCGTACTATTTTAGAAGTCTTATTTCGTTTAGTTCTAATTCTGTATATTTCTCTAATTTTCTCTGTATATCTTTATACAGAGAAAATTTTGCTTTATTCTGAAGTTAAAATTTAATTGTTAGTAGAACAAACTTTCATTCAAAGTCTACCTTATACTGAAAACTACTCAACGTGAAAAAAATAAGCTAATTTTTTATATTTTGATCGTGAACAATAAAAAAATTAGGGCAAAATATTTATATCAACAAAGAAAATGATTGCAGTTCCACATCACTATATTTTAATACACTTATGAAGCACTAATAAAATGCATTGCTGTAAAATATGCTTGAAACATTTTTTTTAAAGATTGAATAAAAAAAAAGTTCCAAAAAATTTGTAACATTGAAAATATATTTCTTTGAATTTTAGGATGATATAAAAATTATTTTTGGGTAGAAATATTTTTAAATGTTACCTCGGAAAACATTAAAGTTTCCTTATTTCGAATTAATTAAAATTATTTTTTTAAAAGAATCACCTTGAAGTGAATATTTCCACCCTCCAAAACATGTGTAAGTGTTAAGTTTCGTAACTCTAGATCATGCAGTCTGTCTTATAGAATGTCTATACAGGAACGCTCCCATGGACACAGATTCAACTTTAATGTCAGTTGAGATATGTATGTAATTATTCTTATTCTAATTTAAATCCTAATTAATTTCCTAATTCTTATCTTAATTTAACCATTATCAACTTCATTCTAAATTGTTCTCTTATTTCCTGATCCAATTCCCACTTTTTTTATTTAATTAATTCTGCACGCGCTCTATAAAACTTCTGAATTCAGCATTTTTCCTACGTTCCGAGTGAAGGGATAAAAATTCTCAATGTTTGGATGTTAATAAGGAAAGGATAATAATACTTAAACATTCTTCGAAATTTCCCTTTCCTACGAATATATGCGTCAAAGAAATTCCTATCAAAATCTCATAGTAAAATCACTGAAGCGAAAAATTTTGGTCTCTTCTGCTCTTGTATCGTGATGTAGACTGACGTATTTCTTCTCAGTTATTTTTGGTGCTTAATTTATGTCTCCAGTGGTGAAATAAATTCGTTTTAAAATTAAAAACATTTCTTCTACTTGGCCATGCTATTACTTAAATATATTTTACATATATATGTGCTGTTTTCATGTTTTCTATAGTAATTTATCGTTATTTTAGCAAATATTCAACAGAAAAAGTTCTTTCCTAATTATTTTTAAATTTTACGCATCCTGAAGAATTTGACAAACACAATTATTTTCAATAGTTTCTTAATAGCAGAATTCATAAAATACACCCCATTTAGTACCGGGTCCATTATGTAAGCCCTATAAACAGAAATACTTTCTTGTTCTCTTATTTCCTTGTTCGCATCAATCATGCTTGTCAAACTAGTATTGATAAGCTCTCTTTGCATATTTAAAAGAAGAAATAGCATGATAATTTTAGTGTAATAGTAATATTAATAGCGATTTATGTATATGGTGAATGTGTGCACAAAATTTACTTTTTCTACTTATATCTGAGAAAAATTTTAATGTATTTTAAATTATTTTGCTTATTTACTTGGCCGCTTTTCTATTCAAATTCAAGAAAAATATTGAGTCAATTCTTATTATATATATTCATACACCTGCTGCCCCTTTATCTAATAAAATTCTGAATCACATGTATTATCAAATGTTGAGGTTGCTTTAGCACAAAAGACCACACCTGACAATTCTCCAAAATTATGATTGAATATTACATTTTCAAAGTCATTTCATGCCTTCGCAATTTTAGTCCATTTTCTGAGTCCAAGAATGCCGTTTCGTTTTTTCTAAACGCATAAACTACCCATTGTTCCCTTCAAAACCTTCCATCATTCCATTGAAAATTACTCAACAGAAAGATCCTTTTATCTGCCAGCAACAAGTGACAGCAAACTGCCCACCTGATTCGAAGACGCCCTTAACAAAAACGTTCTATTTCGTTTCTGAGGGAAGACACGTGAGAACGAAATCGAATGTCTGTCACGTCCTCACTCCCAAGAACGAAATTGAGGCTGGGTGCCGTGGAGCGAAACCTCGAAGTTGCCAACACCTGGATGACGACACTTTTAGTCAACCCCAGGCCTCTGCTACCGCTGAGTTTCAGGAAGTAGTAAACATACAGCGAAAAAACATCGTCTGCAGACTCGGAATGCAAGATAGAACTTTCCTGTGGATGTTTGTCTCATTCTTCTTTTATCTCTGTCTTGCCAGATTTTATTGATCAAAAATCATTTGGATAATTCCAGATAAAGGTATGTTCTTTTGTTTTATTCTCAAAGAATTATCTTTTTTTTTTCTGTTGCCGTTGTTTATCAGGTTTTAGAAATGTAATTTGAGAATTTCTTCATTGATGCGTGATTCTTTCTTTTATCCATGTGTTGCCATACTTTATTTAAAAAATATCGTTTGGAATTCAAAGTGTGAGGATTTTCTTTTTCTTTGATTTTGACAGATTTCCACAATTTCTTTAGCTTTTAGAAAAGGAATTTTAAAATTTTATTTTGAATGCACATTTCTTTGTTGTTTTATTCAAGTGTTATTACTCTACAATGATTAAAAATTGTTTTGAGGTTTCAAATTATATATACTTTTTTTTTGAGAATTGGCAGTTGTTTTTGTTGTAATTTGATGCAATACAAAGCATGAAGAAAGCAAACACACAAACAAACATAGTGATGAAATCTTTCATGTTCTGTCTATAAAATTTATTTATAAAATTAAAAAAAGAGTTGGCAACATTCAACAAACCTTTCCCTTTCAATTTAAATAAAACAATATTTTGAAAAATAAATAATAATTTATAAGATTTTTCTAAATTAGTTGGTTATTTGAACTAACTTATTCTTTTGTTAATTATCTTTTGGGATAATTATTTTTTCTTGATAATGCATTGATAATATTACGATGAAATATGGCCGTTGTTGACGAAAAATGTGGAAAAAAAATAATAAATACGATATATCAATTCGTATAATAATTAAAATAAATAATTTCATAAAGTAAGGTATTTATAATTTTTTTAAGCATTAACTTATTTTCTTATTTTGTTTTGCTGTTTACATAAGGAAAAAATGCATAATCAGCGGTTCGACGATACCTAACAATCACCCTCTAATTAAAAAAAAATCAATTACAATTACAATCTATATCGAATGTATAAAAAGATTTTTAATTGGCTTAAAATTTTTTTTGTAATTTACCTTATATAGCCGAATTACTCTTGAATAAAGAAAGTTGGAATTATGGAAGTAATATCTGCTTATAGTAAAGTTGCCATTTATTAAAATCTAACTCTGAAAAGCAATGGTTTTAAATCCAATGTTATGAGAGATAATGAATAGAAAAAAATAATGCAAAAATATAGAATGTCACTGATTTAATACAAGAGCTTCGATGTATTTAACGCAAAACCATAAACTTTTTATCATCATGTGTTTTGCGAGTACCTATTATAGTAATCATTGTTATAAGATAATTCAAGAATATTATTTTTTATGTTATTCTACTACAGGACGTTCTGCTACTGTTTATAAATGTCCTATATTCTGATTTTGTTATTTAATTTATATTTACTTGAGAATAGAAAATAGTTAAGAAAGTTAATAGATATTATGTGATATATATTTCAGAATTTCTAATTAAGCTATCGAAGTTCGAGAGAATAATTTTATTCTAAATCTTGTATTCTATATTTTTGCAAGCGACTTTTTATCTACCTTCACCTAACTTCCGATGATAAAATCTCTAAGTCGTTTAAACTTCAGTGCATTCCATTGAAGTCTGCATTTAAATTAAGATTTATATTTAGATTTTGAGAATTAACGTTTGTAGAAAGCACTTTTACCTTGCTTTTGAAAGCTGCAAGCCATGAACAATGTAAAATATGGTAATCAGAATAAATTACGCAAAACAGTCATAAACAGACGTCGGAAACCAGTAACCATATTTGAACGAAGTGCAGCTTTAAAATGATTTTATTTTCTCTTTCATGATCATTATTAATGCTCCTTTCGCGAATTTGTATCACATAAAATTGATAATTTCTGCTCTTCCATATATGAATTATGCCAAGAGAAACCACTGTAATCGCCAAATAATGTAAGCAAAACTATATCTTGAGCTTTTTATGATGATTTTAGATCTCCATGTCAAGCAAAACACTTATTTGGAATTATATCCTTCTGCCTATCTATTTATGAATTCGATAATAAAGAAATGCAACAAACCGTAGAAATAAAATTTGGCATGTGGACTTTTCACCAAATTTTGCAGATTTTCGTCTGATTTTTTCATGAGAAAATCTCTCTATTTGTTCATCTATATCCATGTGAACACTGTTGCTCTGCTTTTTCCTTTTTAATAGAAATTTTGAGACCAAATTAGAGAAAAAAAATATTTTATTTATTTGTGCATAAAATAGAGAAGAATAAAATAATTTGAATTTAGTCCCCTCTGTAGCACAGATAAAATATAACTTTTTCAAAATAACACACAAAACAAATACCTCCCCACCCCACCTCTGAAAATTGTCACTCGTCTCCTTCATATTTTGCAAGATGTAATATTTCGAAGCTAGAAGTAGGCATCAAACGTTCTCTCAGTCATTAACCCAACATAAAAAAGAATGAAAGAAACAAGAAGAGTTGTTTTCCCAAAACTTTCTCGCATATTCTGTAATAAACTTTTCAAGCCAGAGAATGTCTTACATAGAATTAGCGTATAATAGTTACGAAATATTAGCTTTTAGCGCGAACTCAGCAATTTTACTGAATCTATACTGCCATACTTGGCGAGTTATTTGGCGATTAATCCATGGATTGCGATGATAGTAACCAAAAATCGAATTTATATTTTAGACGTGCTTTTCACAACCGATTGAAACAAAAATTTGACACAAAACTGCAGTTGTAGTCACAAAATCTCATACCAAATTCGATATATTTAAGTCACAGATTTTTGAGTTACAAACCGACAAATAGTCAATCCTTTGTTGAATTTGGTTCAGACTTTGATATAGGTCTAAACTGTAGATATTAAATCACCATACCAAAATTTATTTATCTAGCTGTCTTCATTTTAAAGTTATTAATTAATATGTGATATAAGCTCGAATTTGAGCAGACGGACATCCTCTGAACAAAGTTTACTCAAAATGTGATAGAAATCTACAAATTCGGTGTGAAGACCGTATACCAAATTTCAGCCGTTTAGCTCAAAGCATTTTTGAGTTATCTTTGTCACAGACAGACAGATATTTTTTTTTCGGAAACAGGTAGGTTAGCTAGGTCTCGTCTAGTCTAGGTGATTCGTCAAAATCTCAAGTTCGAACTTTTTGATGATTACTATAGACTAGACACAGTCTATCTCTGTGCTACGTATTCGAGAAAGTAAAAAAATGAAACTAGCTAGATAGATGCATTAAATCTAAAAATGTATCATTAGAATTGTAAACGTGTTAAATTATGGATTATGAGAACTAACACAAAATTTACATTGAGTATTGAGTATCAACGTATTATGACTCACAAAACGCGCTTTGTTGTTCATTTGTATAAGAAAGCTGGTGCGAGATTACTTCTGCTACTGTTCAATAAGTTCCAATGAAGACAATGCCTAATACAGAGTTGTTTCGGTAAGATCCATAAAATCTAACCAAATAGATATTCAAATTTTATTGGAAATTTTATTCTTCCTGCTCACTCTGTTAGGCAATCCGTAAGAATCATGTTGTGATCCCTGGTGATTCTAATTCATTTCTTCTGCTCAGGAAACGAATACCATACAGGTATTCGTTTTTGTTACTAAAAGGAAATTATAAGTAAAAAAATTAATAAAACTAATATTTTTATTGTGGTGACATTTGTTGAATTATTTTTTTCATTCATACATTTTTCCACGCAAAAAAGTACGAAAACAAAAAGAATAAAGTCATGCTATATCCATATAACTATGGTTCTCTAGCTCGAAAGCTCACAGCTACACACACACACACACAAAAACAAATAAAAAAAAAAAAAAAAAAAAAAACTCCTACAAATTCTAATTTATTTATTCTAACCGAATCTCTTTTCAACACTTGCCTTAACATTCGTTTTCGCCAATTTTGATTTATAATCGAAACCATACAACGTAAACTCATTTTTCTCTGTTTCTTCAAAAAAAAAATCGGTATTTTAGATTTTAAGCCAATTTGAATAAGTAAATAATCCAAACTTACGATCTGCTGCTAAACGGTAATTTACAAATTCAGTCCGAATTTTTTTATTAAGCTTTTTAATTATATAGATTTTTAATTTGAATTTATTTTTTCCACAGTCAAATTTAATAAGAGACTAAAATAAAAGAAGTTTTATAATAGACCTATTGCTGAAGATCATCAGAATTTATGATGGCGCATTTTATCTTATTGCCATTATTTCCATTAAAATGATTGCAAAAGAGAACATTTCTATTATCTTGAATTTCTCATTATTATTGCTAATGGAAATATTAATTGCTCATTCTCTTCGATTCTTAGATTGTTTATAATTAAAGTGAAGAGAATTTTGAAAGAAATTAATGTATGTGGATTTTGAACCAGGAAATAGAATTGGGATTTTAGTAAATTGGTTTTATTTAACCTTGTGTGAAAGGAATTACAATGAATTATGCTTGAATGAAATTCAATTTAATTATTCTACCTTAAAGGCATTATTGTTGTTTAAACGATTTTATAAAGAGAAATAATTCATTCATGTTAGCGAATGGAGTAGTTTTTATCATGTTGCGTCGTAAATTTAGTGTTTAGAAGTCTGATGATAGGAGAGTGTATTCGAGAAAATGCCACAAATTCTTGCTTTTTGGGAACTAACAAGAATTTAAGACATTATAAGTGATTTATAATAATAATAAAGATGAATGTGTTACAGCATTCTAAAGAGCAGATCGCTTGACAATAGTTACTAAATTTGGCACATATATGCTTTGGTGGGTGAAAATGTGCACCTTTAAATCATTTAAAAAATTAAATTAGAATTTTTATTTAAAAATTAAACTGAATTTTGTAATTTTCCTATGATAATTTCTGATAATATCATTGCACATAAATAAATTTTGCACCATTTCAAAAGTTTCTTTTGGTTCTGTACTTTTAATGATACCAATTTAATAATTATGTGAATTTTTTCAATTTTTTAAAAATTCTTTTTACCTAATTTTTAGCATAGATTGCATTGCTAATTTGAAATCCAAATAGATTTCATTGTTTCATTAAATATCTAACCAAGTGATTTTCTTCCATTATTGAAAGCTAGAGAAGAAAGATTGTGTTTAACATCTGCGTATTTGCAAGACGAATAAAAAATGAAGTTACAATATCCCAGAATTTGGAAGATAGTTGAAACAGACTTTTGCATTTTAATAGCGTTTTGATATTAAGAGACTATCTCCATTAGAATAGTTCATGTACGTAATAAACAGAACTTAAGTAACGTATCTAAATAACACATCATTAATTCAGATAGCTCGGTGGAGTCATGGACATAATGCTATATCTGAGCGATTTATCCGAAATAAAAGGAAACCAACTGGTCGCCTAAGGCGACTAGTTATTAATAGCATGAAATAATTATATAGATTTGTTAAAATAGTGTAGCAATATTGAACACTTTTGAAATGAAAGTACTGCTTTAGATTGTTGATACAGCTATAGATTGCAATAAGCAATTCAATCTGAACCAGATCAAATGTGTAGTTAAGATTCAGCTTTAATAGTGTGAGATTTCTAACTAGGCAGTTGTCTAGGGCTGTTAGAATAAAGGGAGATTGCGGGTAATTAGTTGGAAAAGTGTTATTAACCTAATTGCTAAATAGATAAGTTTGTAAAAAAATACAAATTCTATGATTTATAAGATGGTATCATCACTTTTTCTCTTTCCAATACTTTTATAAACTTCATTCTTAAAATATTTTTACACACTGATCTTCCATTAAAAAAATCACCTAAAAATTACACGAATTCACTTACTGAATATATGTAAATGGGAATGATGTGCGCCATAAAAAATGAAAATATGTACTTTTTTGAGAAGTTAGTAAATTAATAAAAAAAAATTACCTAAAAAATCCTTAACGGCATATTAAGTAAAAAAAGTGTTCAAAATTGAAGCTTCATTGAATAATTTATTAAAAGAGGATATTCCTCATTGCATTGCCTTTCGCTGCAAAATACCTAAATAAGATATTCTAATGCAAGAACACGAAGGAAAAAAAATTGAAGCTTATATACATATAATAAAATTACAACTCCTCACGTCAGGTAATTCCAAATGTCGTCTTCTTTACTGACCGTTTTAAACTAATCGCATCGATTCAATCAAACTTTGATTTTTCAGCTGTTTGATTTACTGGTTTATATTCAGACGGTTTCACAACTAGCATATTAAAAACAACCGACGTCAACAGTAAATAGTCACGGCATATGATAATACAGACATCCAATATTCAAAGAGAGTTGAAGCTGATGACTATCTTTTTAACAATGGAAGAAAGATACGATTTAAAACTGTAGAAATTATTAAAATGATTAGAATTTTAATTTGATGGGCTGAATTATGGCAAAATATAATCAAAAACTGCTTTCAAAAAATTTAAAATCACGTAAAAATGCGCCCAAATGGGAATAGTTTAAGAATACTTGTTTAAAATTTTAAATAGTATTATCATATGCTAAAACTTCGTTTAAATTGTAATATTCATAATAAAAACGAAATCATTTAAAAATATTCAATGAAGAACTTTGTTGAGATAACAAGATAACACACACACACACACACACACACACACACACACACACACACACACACA
>JAPMOR010009584.1:0-24006 GCA_026543865.1 Argiope aurantia | reverse complement strand
ACACACACACACACACACACACACACACACACACACACACACACACAACTTCTTTATTAGTATAGATTGAGATGAAGTTATTTATTCTTAAAAATGAGTGCAAAAGCGAAAAAAGAAAATAAAGATTAATGCCATAAACAATAATGAAATGTTCGACGGTAGCTTATTTGATGTTGCAAAATAATTAATTCAGAACTTTATCTTGACTCTTTACATAGAACAATCGTTTGCATTGGCATTATAAAAATAATTGTTTATTACGTTCTTACTTATGCCCTTCATTTATGTCCTATAACACTTATGTCCTTTCATATTTATTATTAGAATTTAAATTGTTGGATGAAAATTTCCTATTATTTTTTTATAAGAGGAAATTCTTTTTCGTCAACTGTAAGCTTGTAAGGACGCGCAGTATACTTTAAATAAAATTTACTGGGATTGAAATTATGGAAAACTTAAAAATGAAAATGGAAGCCTGAGATTAATGTCAATAATAAATAATATCAATAATTTATTTTAGGAAATATTCTTGTTTGCAAATAATATACGCTGCTTTTGGCTTCATCAAAATATTAAAAAAAAAAACAAGAAAATTGTAATTATGTTAGCTGTCCAATATGAAAACAATGGTAAGAAAAGGAAACGAAAACAAGGGAACAAGTATTTTAAGCATCGGATGCAGTGCAATATTTTTTTTTATTTCAGTGTATTTAAAAAACACATTTATTAGATTGCCAGAATGGCTTCAGAAATTCCCGAGCTTCTTTTAAATCTTAAATTTCTTTTCTAACAGAAACATGCAAATACGCTTATTTAAGTAATTTATTTCACTTGACTTAAAAGCGATTGATCGATTGTTGCTTTGGAAAAATATCCTGAAACTGGCACAGTCTGGAAGAAGTTGAGCTGTATAATATTGTACTTGAAGAAATAAGCACGCATTGTTTACTTTAGCAAAAATTATTGGTAAATTGTCGAGTAAAGTTTTGGAAGTAACAGGTATTGCAAAATATTTTATTTGTATTTTTTTTCAACACGATTTTTCAAATAATGCAATAATTTTGATATTTTATCTTTCTAATTCATGTTAATTTTGATGTTCTGTCTTCCTAATTCATGTGAATTTTTATCCTTCCACTTGCATCTCTATGGCGGCATTGGGCTGCTTGTATACTTTAAGCTATATATAATTCAATTTTTTTTTTCATGATCACGATGCCATTATTTTGGTTAGTAATTATGATCTCATTAGAGCCTATGTTGTTTGAATAAAAAGTTAAATTATATCTTAAGTCTAAAATATCTATGCATCCATACACGTGGTAATGCAGGTTTAAAGAAATCACTTATTATTTAAAATGTTTGAATCAAAACTAATTTTGAACTTTTTTATATTTTCATTTATGATACATGCAAAGAGTAAATATTGTAATGGAATTTGCATGAATCTTTGCCTTCGGCACTTCACAAAGAACAAAAAACAAATTTTAGAAATTACGTCTGCCAGCATAGCTACACGACAGCGTTTTGAATCAGACAGATGAAACATGGTATGTAGTCTTCCCACCGGTTTTCTATCAAATTTTGAATGAAACCAATTATTAGGAGGCAAATAAATCTCCTGGTCTGATAGCAAGTGAATACGATAATAATAAAACCTAAAAGAACTAAATAAATAACATTTGCACACAGATTTGAAATCCAAAATTCAAATCCATATCGAATACGTCCGCTCAGAATCCGTCGATGGTTAATCGTATATTGGTCTGTAAATTCGTATATATATATAATAGCGATAACTCAAAATTTCAGCAATTTAGTTAAATAAATTTAGTGTCCTTATCTTATAAATAACTTAGCCTTTATTTGTCAAATTTAGTTTTGAATAGGTCGGTAAAAAGCCATTCAAAATGAATATTCGATTTTCTTCTCTATGCTACGAAGCACAGAGCATCCATGTGCAAGGCTCTGAAAATTAGTGGAATACCTTTGTGTCATTCAAGGCTTCACCCAAGGTCAACAATTTTTATTCGGAAAGGGGAAGGGAAAGAGGGTAACATCTTTCATAGAGATATGCCAGAGAAGAACAGATAGAGTACAAAACGTTTTAGAATCGTTACTAATAAACATTTCTTTCAAATGCAATGATAATAATAGCAGTGTCTCACAGAATAACTTTATAAATTATTTTATCGTAGCATTAGTAGGAATTAATTTTACGATACATATTTTCATAATTGTATATTTTCATCGGTAAAATTCAAAATATACATTTTAAGAACAGAATTTTAATCTATTTTTCGGACACATTTAAGCATTCAAAACATTTTTTATTGTGTTTTCATATTTTGTTTATATCTAATTTAGGTGTTCTTTGTTGAAAAGTCAATTGTTTGCGAAAATATCAAATAATTTTTTCTTTTCAATATTCTTAATGTCTGGACACTTTTCTTCACAAAATCGTTTGAATTTTTTTCTAAGGTCAATACATTGTAATTACATTGATTTATATCTCTGCACAAAAAACTTTTTAATGCTATTTTACATATTTAAATGCCATTTTCCCAAATTCTAAATTACGGTAGAAATTTCCTACAAAAAGCCTCATAAATTAAATCTAATATGCATATTTTTGTTCAAATGAAGAATAATAATTCCTTAATATGCTCTGCAATTCCTGAACTAAAAAATAAGCTATCTGTTTAGTTAGAAATATTCTATATTTGTTTTAAAATTACAAATCCAAAAAAAAAACATTATTTGTTAGTTAAGCCCCAATGTTTAAAAATTAGATAGAAACACAGCTTATTTTTTAGTTCAGAACTTTAAGCCCCAATGTTTAAAAATTAGATAAAAACACATCTTATTTTTTAGTTCAGAAGCAGGTAATTGATTCCCCGATAAACTTCTACACCAGATGGTTTCTTTTTTATATCTCGTTTAATTTTTTTATATTTTGCCATTTAGCCGTTGTATTTTAATTTCATAGATATTTTGTGAATCTATTTGATGCAAAAATTCAAAAATATAGCTATTTTACAGCATTTTTTTAAAAAATAAAATTGATCCCGACCATTGCCATACACTTTAAAGCAATTCTCATGTAAAAATCGCAACACTTTTACTCGTACTTTCATGAATTATTTATTTCAAAATGATAAATAACGTGAGTTGGTGCGATTAAGCTGGAATCTTCTTTTTTTCAGTAAACCAAATAAACAACATTTTCTAAATCCATCGTCACTTTTTAGAAAAATGTTGTAAATAAGATGATTGTGTTGTGCTTCTATCGATATTCAAATCGATTCGGTTATACCAAGGACGCATTAGCACTGGCCATTTCATCGAAATGTCAACGATCCCATGAAGAAAAGTGCTCCGTAAACAAGACATATTGATCGTATAGTTTAGATGCGTGACAAATACGTTGCATATCGGAGTTTGGTTTCGTGGAATAAGTCGGAACTGAAAGGCTAGTGTCATCCATGGAACGCGAACTGTCACAAAGAAGAAAGAAACTGATATATATTAGAATTTTTTTTCCTGAGGGATTGTTCCACTGAATGAATGATCTTGTAATAAGTGAAACGAGGTAAAATATATTGCATAAGATGACGAACAATTTAAAATTGATTCTAAGGCTGCTATGTTGAAACCGGGTTGCAATATGTATTAAAAGACTTTATTGATTTTGTTGCTAATAAAGAACTACAAATTCTCTGAATTATAAATTATCAGGATATTATTAATCGAGTTAAATTGAATCAAGTATAAACTAGAATAATTCGGCAAGTTCATGTGTATCTCTTTACGTTCATTTGGTTATGAGGATATTTTATTATATCTTGTAATAAGTAAAATGAAGTAACGTATGTCACATAAGATGACGAAAATTTTAAAACCGTCTCCAAGTCTTCAAAGAAATTATGTAAAAAGAATATAGGGAAACTGAGTTTTAACGGTTTTTTGTTCTAATATATTTGGGCAAGTTTCTATGTATTTCTTTACGTTCATTTAGTTAAAAAAAACACCGGCGTTCTGGCATAGGGATAGCGCGTCTACCCCGTGATCTGGGCGTCCTGAGTTCCAGTCCCGATTCGGGCATGATTGTTCTTCAACTGTTCTGTCTGTGAGATGTAAGAATGTGCCCCTCCCTCTGTAAAAAAGGGCTATACAAGCGAAAGTGATGCGTAAGTAGTTAAGACGTGTTCTTGTCCCTAGATGGCGCTACTAAAAAAGCAAAAGGTGCACCCTCGGCTTAAAATCGCTGATTTCGCCAGCGAGCTTGTCCATGGCAAGTGCTATTAGAAACAACAACAGTTATGAAAATATTTTATTATCGGGAAAAGGGGTTTTAGAGGATTTTTGATTCCACAGCTGCTTAAGGTCGGCCACTATGTTAAGAGCAATTTACAAGAAGGTCTGTTAACACTTTAAAGGGCCATTTTTTTTCTAGTCATATTATGTTAAAATATATTTAGGCTTGAAATTAGAATAAGAAAAGGGATTCATTTAGCTTATTAGATAAATTTAATTTGATTCATTAATTAATTTGGTTAATTAATAATTAAATGACAAATCAAGACACATCATTTTGTGTGAGATAAAGAACTGAAGCATCTAAGTTTCTGTCTTTCTAAAAAAATTTGTCAGAACTTATGCCAACCTACATCATTTCATACAAAGATTGATAAATTTGGTGGGAAGCATACTTCCCACGGCCTTAGAAAGGATTAAAAGGTCGGTTTCCTAGTGTATACTGTCTAAGGCAGCAAACATCTAAATTCGTCTCTTAAATGGTGTCAATTTATGTGAGATCTTCATAACCATATGAAATATATAATTGCGCATACGCCTTGTGCCATGATGTCACGGTATTTTTGCTCCCTTTTATACGAAATATGCAAAAGGAAAATATTTTAACCCCTAAATTTTGAAATTTTTATGAATCTTTAGGTTTTAGGTTCTTGAATCAGAAAAATGTGGATCTAGGGAAGGGGAGAGTCTGAAGGTCTTTAGAATTTTTGGGAAATCCTATGTCCGGTTTTTTTTTGTATAAATACGTTAATACAAGAACATAATGATCTAGTCGAATGAAATTTATGGATCTGACAGTTAAATTGTGGATGATAAATTCCATCACTAGAAAGACAGTCCATCTCTCAGCGAATATGAAATATAACTAAAAAATGCAAGAAGGCAGTTCAGTGAAATTCGATACTTGTTTGCTACAAAACAATATCTGCACTATATCTTCTCCCACTGGTGTAATGCAGAAGTCTGGAGAAAGGATGCCAGCTCCGGCGTCATCATGGTTATCTGATCGCAGTTCAAAATTACGAGGTTCGCCTCAGAATAATCCTCGTGTTGTTTTGAAATGGAACATAAATATAAGTAAACTAATCTATATCATATCCGTTCAAAGAGCAAATCAATAACATTTTAAAGTTATTCTGTGAAATAGATTTATCTCTATAAAACATTGATGCCGTGAATTTATACTCCAATTTTAAAATATTGAATCTCCACTTTCAAACCATTTATTTATTTGTTTATTCTGTTTAAAAGTCACGAACTTTTTCTTAAGCCTTAAATATGAAATGTTTAAGATGAAGTTCGAAATCACGACAATGAAACATTTAGAACGGGAGGGGGACCTGCATGGGAGTTGCAGAGTTTTAGATATAGAACCTGAAGGTCATGTCCACTGAAGATGAACCAGTTACATAAATTCTACTGCGTTTAAATCTGGTTCACCAGCTATCATTCTCTTACTGGTTTGGTGTAGAAATATAGTGAAAGGAATGCTAGCTCAGATATTCTATTTTTCATCTAATGAGGGCTCAAAATTAAGAGGTGTCTTCCAGATAAATTCTCGTGTAGTTTAAAAATTTAAATTGAAGCTAACGCCATTTTTGTGCAAATTTATATAAACGGAACCCATTCAAAATCGCGTAGAATAATGAAGATTTTTGAAGAAATTGTGTAGAATAATGATATCTATACGTAGCTCGGAGTAAAGGAGTTAATTTAAAGTAACAGTAACAAAACTTACTGTAACTTAAAGCACTAAAAATTATAATCCCACCATATTCAACATTTTAATCGAGAATCTAGAAAGAACCCAATTTACCAAACGACTCACGCTTTAAATTTGGTTCGTTTACATAACTATATTAACCATCTTTTAGTATTTCTTATTTATAGGTGGGTGGAAAAGGGAGGGGAGGGGTTCATTTAATTAGAAAGTAAATTCGAATCAAGGACTGTATATACGGTAGTAAAGAATTAAGCTTCAACTTGGAAGGGCAGAAAATTTTAGAACAATAAAAATCATTGCCGCTGCAGGCCAATAACTTAGTTGAAATTTCAATAAAATTTGAATTCACCATAGTTAGGTTAATTAAGTAATAAAACAGTCCAAAGAAAGTTGAAGCATTAAATATTATTGTCCTGTATTATTAATTATTATATATGTTGTTATATTAATTAAATATAAGACCCAACATTTCGATCAAAAATCTCGTAAGATCCGAAAACATCACCTGTTTTGTATTTGAAAGGCTTTAATCACTAAAGTGCATAAGCACAATTTTTGTTATTTAGATACCCATGTATGTGATCTATCACTCTCAAACACTTAAGGTGATTAATAGTATTTGTTTGGCAAGAGTAATAATAGCAAGTATAGAGAAAAAATAATGATATTTCATAACACACCCATAACCAAAGTCAACAAAAAACGGAGAGACATAGACCAAACAAACGCTTTTTGTATCCCCTTTTAATTTTTAATAACTTCTTTTATTTTCTTATTCAAACCAATCGCAGAACTCTATGTTTAATATATTTGCTCTTTCTGTTGTTACTTTCTGGAGCACAAAAACCACCTGTTTCTTATTTATCTTAATTTATTGAAGAAATAATTACCGGCATGAGCTGCACTAGCAATTTGTTAGCCTTACAAGGTTAATCTTGGGAATTTCATCAATGAGTTCTTTATAAAAAAATAACTTTGTTGTTAGAGAACAAGAAATTACATAATCTCACCAACAAAAACAACCTTTTCCGCTTCCCTTAGCAGCATTAAAAAGCCGCGAGGATTCGAGTTGCCATGACAACGTCAACAAGCATAATATTGAATGAGGCTCAGCACGCATGCGTTGAAAGTTTTCCAGTCTCTCGTTGTCAAAGCGCGCGTTTTTAATGAATATCCACGGTTGACTGCGTTCGACAAGCGTTCTGTGTTGTTTGGAGATAGAGTAGTTTTCTTATCGTTCGAAAATCGAATACAGTAACGGATAATTTTACTTTTAAGAAAGTGAGAACTTTTTGAGTAAGTATTTTTGACTGTTATATAAGTATTATGGGAAAAGAAAGTGAATGGATTGGGTTGGAATCGGTTGTCTCAGAATGCCAGTGGCGGTTATTGAATGATATTCAGTTAATTTATTCGTTTCATATACAACATGATGTTCTTCGATGTTATCATTTAATCATTTTTTTAAACTTAAGCTTTGTTAATGATTACTGAAGTTGTTATTTATTATAAGATATCTTCTTGAATATAAGTTTTGTGCATTATTTGTGAAGTTTATATGATTGAAATTGATATATCTATTGGTATATTTCTGATTGGTGTATTAATTGCTCACATATGCATATCTAATATCAACACGATGATATTTTGACCCTAAAATGTTTACATATATAAATTACGTATTACTAAGGAAATTTACAAAAAAAAAAAAAAATACTGAAATGCACATATTTGAGTTAAATTTCTAATTTATGAATGAAAGATTAATCTTAAATATTTTCGGAAGACATACGAAATGAAATGGAATAATATTGGTTACTTATCAAATTTGAAACAAAAATTTAAGATTTGAGATTACTTTAATATTTAATGGCAGGTAGGTATTATATGGTGATATTATTACATACGGGACATATAAAGTGATGTCAGTATCTTGCAACCAATCATATGCTTCAATTTTATAAATGATTTTTTTCAAATTTCTTTTATTAATAAATTGAGTGTTCTCTTAAAATGTTCAGTTAGTTCAGTTGTATGAGTTTTTGTTTCTGAAATAATCAGTTCACTCATTACCTGTTTTATGATGTAATATTACAGTCAACGCCAATTATGATCCGTACTTTTCATTCATCCATATCTATTACAACACTTCCATTCTAAATGAAGCTTAAAGTTAAGAAGATAACAGCTTTATAGTTTATTTGAATATTAACATTTTCCCCTTCGTTTGTCTCAATGTCTGGCATATGGAATTTTATCAATCAAGTAATCGTGTTTTTGATTTCATGTTTGATTGTATGTAAATTTTACTCTTGTATGCAATATAGTACTATTGTTAGACAAAAGTATGTAAGACATTCTTATATATTTTTATGTAAGGCATTTAATATATCGTAATTTCCTGCATATTATGGAGACGTCGTATAATCCGCAGGTACTACTTTTAACCCTGACACACACAAAAAAAATAAACAGCAGATAATTTGCACTGTTATATAATCTTCGGATTATACAGCGGATTATCAACGGTGACAGATTATTAGTGACGATTTTCATGTTTTTTGAAACAGATAATCCATGGATTATATATAGGAAATACTGCAATTGCTTTCTTTTGTTAGAATTACAGAGATGAGAAATATTGTAAGGGATAAAAGATTTGACATCAGGTTGTTTAGAATTATTTACGTTTTAGACTTTGCCAAATCTAAATAGAAAACTAGTTTTAATCTTTTATACGTAAAATAGAGAAAACTTTGTAATCGTCAAAAAATTCGACATCGAGACGTTGAGGAATCGACACTTTTCAAAACTCCTTGAGCCCAAAAATCACACTTTTGGAATTATATTTGCTTTCTTTACAAATAAATCATAATTCGTGAATTATTTACGCTAGATTCAGGAAATTTGATATATAGTGTGTAAATTTTTATCAAATTTTGAACGAAATTCCTGCAATGGAAGTTTGTCTATGTTAACATGATAATTACAAAACGTAAAGAGCTAGATGAATAAAATTTTGTACATAGTTTTAATTTATAAAATAAAAATTCGTATCACATTTATAATGATTGTTAAATGATTGTCTATCGTCCTTTGCATTCGTAAGCATGTAAAAGGGACAACTCAAACACTTAGATAACTATAAACCATTTTATCAAATTTGGAATGGAATTTTCATATCAAGTTTGTAGCTTTCAATGAATTTTGGATTTTATCAGTCATTTCGAAGAAGTACAAAATGCATAAACTATTTTCATTCGCAAATAAATTGTATTCACTGTAAATTGTGGAAGTATATCATAATGTTTATGGGAGAATTTTCCCTCAATTTTTATCTTTTTAATTAAAACATGGAAAGGCAGATAAATGCTGTTATTGTTTATTCCCCTTTGGATTGAACACCAATTCAAACCAAGTCCAAGAGATCGAGTCGCATGATAAGATTATAAACTGACTCCCCCATTCACCAGCTGCCACACAGAGGCACCAATACATTCAATGATATGAGGGGGAGAAGCGTGAGCAGAGCAGCGGTAAGGGGTATACATCTTTTGGCCTCTGATGAAGAAAAGATTTTTTATATGGCCAGACCTTAGCCTAGATAAGAGCGTTTCAACACTCCTTGGACCTGGTGCACACCGGAGCCAATCCCGGGCACCTACCGGCATACCAGTCATACTATGGGAAAATCCTCCATTGCATTTTAGTTCTTAGTTTAAACAAGGCGTGGATCTCTGCTGCCTGCAGTCTGGAAGAGATGGGGAGGGGGATTAGGACCTAGGCTTCTTTCCTTGGCCAGAGCATCTGCAATTTCATTTCCGTGGATGCCCACATGAGAAGGGATCCACTGTATGCTTACTGACCCGGTCTTTGCGAATGTAGTTAATTTGGAGATAATGTCTTGTCAAGAATGTGTGTCCAGTCGTTTAAGTATTGTATTGAGCTCTTGCAAATAAGTAACTGGAACTAGGGAATTAAAAGCTAGTAACTGAAATTGGGTGAACTGAACCATATTACTGAGCATGAAAAGCTACATGTTGAAATTAACTGAAGGTCAAAAACGTGAACACTGAGAAAATAATTAGTTCAAAATTTGATTCGCATCTTTATTTTAAATGCTAAAACTGCGAACCAAGTTTTGTCTGTTTAGCTGTTTACATTTTGTTTTTAGTTAGCGATATTATATGCATTCAACCTGACAAGGCAGATAAATGTCATGTGAATCGATTGCATTCGAAATCTGCGAAAAATCTGAACATTTCTTGTAACGATTTCATTTCAAATTTTATCCATATATCTTAAAGCGTTTTTGGGTTATCGTATTCATAAAAAGAGAGACATAATCCCAAAAATGGGGTTTTAGAGCTCTGGTTGACCGGAAACATGGGAATTCATCGAGATACCAAATTCGAATATTTTGACGATTATAATACTTCCTCTTTGCATACTTCGAATACAGGAAAGTAACAAGCGAAAATTATCTTCCCACACCTTTCTCATATTCTCTCTAATAAAGCTGATATACCAGAGAACGCCTTACCGAGAGATGGTCGCACACTTGTTGTATTTGGATCAAAATTTAATTGGTGTTTACATTATTAAAGTTAAATTAAGTCTGTGTACCAAATTTCATTTATCTAGCTCTCTGTGTTTTGTAATTATCAGGTTAACTTATATTAGAACAGCCAGACAGATTTCCTCCGAACAGATTTTGCTTAAAATTTGATAGGAATCTCTGAATTTGGTGTAAAAACCGTATACCAAATTTCATTCCTCTAGCTCAAAGCGTTTTTAAGTTATCTTTGTCACAGACCGGCAGATAGAGAGACAATTCTTTTCCAAACGTGAGTTTTTCGAACTCATGTTTGTCTAAAACGTGGAGATTCGTCAAAATCTTGAGTTCGATGTTTTTGAAGATTGTAATACTTTCCCTATATATGTATTAAAAATTATGTGAAAAACAGTGGAATTCGTTTAACTGCTTGTTATTTTTTTGCATCTCGAGTTCCAATTGTAAAATGTGAATATTTTTGTATACATAGAGATAAAAGATTGGAAGGTGAGTTAATTTCTCATTATATATAAGAATTCTACAAATTATTAATATAAATTTTATGCATAATATTTGTTTGCACTTAAAAATATGCAGTTATATACATTGATTGATCTTAACTATAAGAATTTTGTAGACCACAGTATGTTTAATAAATCATAGATTAAAAGCCGTTATATTTTGCTCTAAAAGAAATTAGATCACAGAACTAGCTAAATAAAAAAGGAAAATCCAAACAACTTTCTATTGTTTTTTACGAATATGTTTTGATTTTTAACCCTCTGGCCAACATATCGATCATTGTGACCAATAAAGTTCCTGATAAGTAAATGGATGTTCAAAAGCTGTTTTGGCTAGAGGGTAATGGTATGTGTAGTTAAAATATATTTTCATAGGAATCTATTTTCTTACATATTTGCTAATTTTGAGAGATTTTTTTAAAATCAAATGAACAGGTAACAATTTTTTCAAAGCAAAGTTAACGCTTTATTGTTTTGATTCAGGTTTAAAAAGAAATGTAATAAACAACCGAAGAAGTAGAGCAAATAGTTTCAAAGAAGATTTAAAGGAAACGGAAATCAATTCCAGCTTTTAGAAAAATAAACAATTCAATATTAAGGAAAAAAAATCTTTTAAACTGACCATAACAGATTCTCCATTTCCTTTTTTTTTTTTTTTAAATTTTGGTCCTGGAATTTCAAGTTTTAATAAGACTTTCCTAAATCGATTTCCTTATTTTCTTAGTTAATCTCTCTTTTTTTTTAATTCTTAAAAATAAAAAATTATTGCAAATAACTTTTCAATAGTTTAATTTTCTTAAATTAGTTCGTGAAACAGAAAAAACAAATTTACAACAACAATTATCCTCAATCAAGATTACAAAAAAATCGATTAAGTCCAAGTTTACTGAAATGAAATAATTAAAACTAAACACGATTCAGTAGACAGAGTTTCGTAGGTTATTCATCAAAATTTCTAAATAAAACAATTTTTTTTCCTGGAAATTCTATGTTTACACCAAAATTGGTATACATAATGTGTTCCTTTTCCCAAGCTTTCTTTTGAAAAATATCGTTTGCTGAATCTAATTTGATTATATTTAATTTTCTTAGCATTTATTCCAAAAAAAAAAAGAAAGAAAAAAAGAATTTGAAATGGAACGAGTGTTTTGAATCAGAATTTAAACAAAACCGATTAATCCCAGCTTTCATGAAATTAAACAATCGAATGTAAACACAATCAAGAGATTCTCGCAGCCTATTCAAAACATTTCACAACAGAGAAATCGCAATGATGGAAAACCAGAAACACAGTTAGGGGATTTTTAGAATAATAGCCGCTTTCACTACTCAACCGTAACCGTCGTCCTTTAGATGCAGTAATGAAGTTGAAATTATTACTTGATTAAAAAACGTTTCTTTATTTGCTTTTATCAGTCCTTACTCGTTCTTATTTTTATTAAAACAATAGAATGGAAAGAATAAACATTGCATTTTCCTTTCTTATTCGTTCATTTATTTAATTTTGCTTTCAATTAGTTTTTAATCTGGTATCTTAATTGAAGTTATGACACATAAATGGGGATAATTTGCATTTAAACCAGTGTAGTGGTATTTTTGAGGTCTTTTGCAATGCTCAACTGCTGGTGCGATTGAAGTTAATAAAGTGAAACTTAGTGGAAGAACGTTGAGGAGATTTTATAAGTATCTGTATGCGCATTTTCTAATACTTAAAGAAGTTATTTTGTTTGCTGTATATTGCATTCCGTACTAAATAATGTACAGTGCAAAGAAATTGGTTGTAATGGAACATTGTTTCCCTTCATTTTTCTTTTCTGTCATTTCAACTGAACCATCATTCATTTGTAGTTGCTTAATTTTAATATATCAAAGAAGTGAAATAAAAAAAAATCAGCAAGATTTTCAAGTGAAATTATAAAATTATTTGGATTTCGGAATAGGAATTTTTATTTTCTTTTTTTTTACTCGATATCTTCGTTTTTTTCACTTATACAATATTTTTTACTCCTATTAAAAAAATATTATCAAACTGTCAAAAAAAAAAAAATAGAAATTGATGTTATGACTAATCTTTGCATTCCAGACCTTCCTGACAATTTGTTTTTCGATTTATATCCGTTCATCTTTTTATCTGTCTGTCTATTTATCTAAGAACATGATAACTGGAAATGCTTTGCGCTAGACGGATGAAATTCAGCTTGCACTCTTTACACAAATTTTTTTTAACAAATTTTGAACGAAATCCATTTGCAGGAAGTTTGTCTGTCCAAATACAAGAGAATATGATAAGCATTTTTTTTTTTAAATCATGCCTGTCTCTCTGTGAATTCGACTCAAAAACTAAAAGAAACTGACAAATGAAATTTCGTATTTGGTTTTTACACCAAATGATACCAGTTTCAACCCCTTGCAAATTTATTTAAATTCCTAATTAGATGTCATGTTCTAATTTGGGCATTTGATGTTATTTTTATTCCTATAATAACGGAAAAGATAAACAGAACACTAATACATGATCAATTGATTTTTTTCCCGTTTATAAATCGTTATTTTAATGTACAATTTTTATTATAAAAATGTTATAATTTGATGAATACATTTGATGTATGATTTGAATACATGAGTTTACATTTCAATTGAAATCTGCCAAAGGAAAGTCTGCCTGCCTATCCGCGAGAACATAATCACTGTAGCTGAAAAGTAGAAGGAAGAAATTCAGTTCGTGGTGTTTATCACCATAACTTTATGTTAAATTAAAGATTTAATCCATCAAATGACTGAATGATAGTCTGTTTGTTCGTATGTTTGTGAACGCGACGATTCAAAAATGCAGCAAGGAAGATAATGTAAATTTCATTGCCTTGCCATTTTTAAAGAGAAATTGTAAAAATGTGGGATATTTTTTTATAAGATTCTTCAAAAGGAAATGTTATCATTTCCCATTGCACGCCAATTCACTTCATTATATGACGAAATTAAATAATAAAAAAACGCCATATTGTGGAAGTCGGACAGAAAATTCTTTCATAAGTTCATTTGTCAATTCGTTTAATTTCTTCATTAGAGATTAAAAATTCAATTTTCTTTTATTCATAGTGACTCTTTAATTCGTGTAAAAACTCTTTTATGGGCTTATAACTTCAGATATACTATGAAAAGGATTTTAGAATCATAGAATATCAGTTTATACAACACGTACTTCATGGGAAAATATGCCATTCTAATTTTTATATAAATTCTTCGTAATAGAAAAATTTGCTTTAATCGTTGTGACAACTTTGGAAAAACTTCTGCAGAACTTCTTTGAACAAGCATCTATCCATCCATTCCTTTCTCTTTCCATTTATGTATAAATGATGCAATTTACTAACCGTGATAAATAAAGAGGAGAATTGTCACTTGAACCGCGACTTTTAATTTTTATTCATAGTAATAGGGCAGAGAGCTTCTTTTTTTTCACGGATTTTGATGGTATATTATTGAATTGTGATCATGAATTGAATTGACATGCTTCTGTGAAGAGGTCAAAGACAAAGAGACAGTTGGCGATGACTTAGGCTTTTACGCCAAAGCTATACCTCATTTGGTGGGAATCATAATTGGATTCGTATCGGTGAGGTTTCACGAATTCTTTGCCGAATTCGTGAATGATCTATCTAGCTCAAAAAGAGTTAATGCATTCGCAGGAGAGCCACCTATCTGTGTTTTAGAACATTAAGGGGTCCTGCGGAAGGATAATATTCTAGCAAAAAAAGTGGCCAAATAATATGTATAGTGTTCACTTTGCATATGTGTCGATACTTTTGCAAGCATGTTAAAAAATGTTATGACATATAAATGAAATTTGGCATGAGATCTTTTGACTACAATCGCAGTTCTATATCAAATTTTGCTTTTAGTTGATCGGTAAAATGGTGTCCGATACACATTCGATTTTCGAGTATTTGTATACTGACCACAGGGATCAGGGATTATCAGAGATTAATCAACCCAAAAACATGTCAGCAGATAACATTATAGATTCAGTAAAAAATTTCACTCATGATTGATTACCAGTAACTTCGCTGTTTCGTGATCACCAGTGTTGCGGTGGCCTAATGTCTCGGTTTTGAAACTGGAATGTTGCAGGTTCGAGACGCGCTTTCACCAAAGAGCCGTTCGTAAGCGGGTTTGGTGTACGTTTAATCCGTCAGGGTCAAACGTCCTCCCGCTAGCGTGATGCGGGAGTTAGCAGAGGGGGTGCTAGTTCAGGTGTCGTCCTTGCCATCTGAATGCGGTTTAAAATTACGAGGTCCGTCTCAAATAGCCCTAGTGTTGCTTTAAAACGGGACGTTGTTATAAGGGATTGAACAGTTTCGTGGTCATTACAATCCCACATCCTGACTCCGATGGATTTCAGGCTTGAGATCTGAAATTTGAGATGTATGCATAAAACATAGTTGAAAAATGCCTTAAAATATGAAGTTATACAGATGCATTCTTTCTGTTATGTTGCGTTAGTTTTAATTATCAGTATGATCCGCGTACAATGCGTTATCGTCTGTAATGATGGGGACTTTCAATACGTTTGGCCGCAACAAATATTTTTTTTTCCTTCTTCACTCCTGTGTTATCACTGCTACTTTACAATTTTCTATTTGACAAACATTTAATGCTGTAATTTTTCATTATACATTTATCATTCCAATAACATTTGTGGGTTATTTTTAATGTGCTGTTCAATTTGCATAGGCGAAAAAAATGCTATTCAAAAATGTAGAAATTTTTTCTCTGCAACCGTTACCATGAGAGAGCTATCGTTTTAAATCATCACAATCTAGAGTGCACATGTTTAAATAAGAATACCTGAAATTTAATTTTAATTCGCTAAGCGTATAGACCGCTAGGGATTCATGTATCAAAGAAGTTTTATTCTTTTTCTTTTTTTTACTACCACCCTATATTTTTATGTATTAAACATAAGGTATTAGCAAAGATTTTTAGAGAACATTTGTGAGAAATATTTGTGTAATCTTAATTTCGAATGACTATGTTACCTTGCAGTACTGAGTTAAAATAAATTTGACTCATTTTGTATCACTTACATTAAAAAATACACCCTTTCCGTATAATCCTTTTGCGTTTTGATGTTGAGCTAATTGAAAAAAAAAAAAAATGGAGAAACCGTAGAACAACCGTTTTAACTGGAAACATGAAGAATATCACAGATCTAGTTTTATTTCATAAAAAGAATGAGCTCCGATAAAGAACAAACCAAACAAAAGCTGCCTCATTTTGGTATGCATTTACAAAAAAATGGTCAGAGTTCTTTTTAATATTAGTATCTATTTCTCAATAGTTATGAAACGGAACTTTTTTATTATTAATAATATTATTATCCTTAATTTTATTTACTTTTGAATAATTCTAAATCGATAAATTTATAAAACGAGCAGCTCTTTTTCAAAGATTGCCTTCAATGATTGCATTTTAACTATCAGATCTACGTCTCAGTTTTATTCCAAAACAGAACATTTAAAAGAGCTGCAGCGATCCATAACATTATTTTGTTTTGTTTTATTCCGATATTTTAAAGTGCTATCGTTTCATGATAAACAGTATGCATTTTCTGTATTCAATTCTTTTTCTGATGTTGAGAATTCGATTGTTGTGATTGTTAGATCATTTTAACTAAAAAAAATATGCCCAACTTACGGATATAAAATGTAGCTTTTACTAAAATCAAATAGCAAGAAATAGTTAAGACAGGTTAATTTGAGAGATCTGGAGCGTTAAATGTAGGTCCATGCAAAAGAAAGTTGCGGTAATAAGAACGCAGGATGAAAATGGATGTTATTTTAATCCGGATATTCGTAAAAAAAATGATTTTATGAGCATATGAAGAGTTATTTAACAGAAATCGAGTCACAGTCAAACCTTCGATGATAAAGATAGATAATGCCTGCATGTTTGAATTCCACAGGACAGACTGTAGATTTAGAGCTATTAAATTTGGCAAATATATATTAAGAAGAATAAAAACGTGCATCTAGGAACGATTTTTTGTGAAATTTTAATTAATAAGCAATTAAACGAAATTGAGTGTTTTTTTTTGCGTAACTTCTGAAAATATTAAACTCGGTTATTTATAGATTATTATAAAATTTTAAAACTTGCTTTTCCAATGATACCAATATTATTGCAGTACATTATTTTTGAACTATTTTCAATTAATAAAAATATTTAAAGCAAATTTTTCAGCAATATATTCTATTGTTAAACTTAATGAAACTGAAATCGTTTGTTGTGTGTCTACAATTATATTATACTTGAGTTTTGACAGAGCTCTTAATAAAATTTTTTTAACTTTTATTCTATTTACAAATAAAATTTAATTTCAGAAGTAGTTGAAGTTCCATTTTGAAATAAAATTCACATTTTAGGTTGGTTGTAGAAACTGAAACATAATTCATTTCTAACTTAAAATAATAAAGGGAATTTTTAAAATATTTTTTTAGAAATGCAAGATCCATATTTATCAAAATTTGAAATTTAAAGTCATATTTTACAGAGAAATCCATAAATAAAAATTATATGTAATTAACTCTTTTAGAAAGCAGTAACCTCGACGAACCGGCTGATCTTAGACTACTAATAAGGAATAGTTTTAGAAAATAAAAAAATCATTTGCTTAAAGAATTTAATGATTTTAAATATCTTATTATGGAAAAAATGATTTTATTAGTGGTACGACCATAAAATATTGAAAGTTAATAGAAACCTCTTAACGTGTATTAATTTTTTAATAAATACACGTCATTGCTATTTATTAAAAATTAAAAAAAGGACACATTATAACAGCTGGAATAAATACAATTTACATGGCATCACAGAGGATCCATGCTGCTACAATGTTATACTTTTGTGACTGAACTTGAGCGATTCTTTTGTATATATATATATATATATATATATATATATATATATATATATAAATTTCATGTATCTAGAAATGTCTCTAACGATTTGGATCAAATTTTATATTTAGATAAACTTAAAAATCAAAATCTTATCTATATAGATGCCTTTTCAGAAAAGACGAGATTTTGCACACACACACAGATTTTTTATATCTAACTATTAGAGCCTTATACAATCTCATCTGCAATGTCAAATAGCGTCACATCGGACGTGTTGTTGTTGTTTCTTATGGCACTTGCCATGGACAAGCCCGCTGTTACGAAGACAGCTATTTAAGCCGATAGGGTGCGTGTTTTGTTTTTTCAGTGGCGCCATTGAGGCAGGGATAGCCTGGTTGGCAGGGCGTTGGATTCGCGTCCCTTGGGTTGCGAGTTCGAATCGCGCCTCCCTGCGTGTGTGGTGGCTGGCGCGTAACAAATCTGCCGTGGTCACAAAGTCCTCCATGTCTAGAGTAATACTATTGGGGGTACTGGATTAGGGGCGATCGTTCTCTGAATTACGATCTGTGTATTGAGTGAAGGAAATGCATGAATGAAGTCCGCACCGTGAAATAGGTTGTGACGTGTGTAGTGGCAAAATCATACCTCGGACGTGATTTCCTCATGGTAAAACTGAGTTCAAAAATATAAGTAATGATAGATAAACTGTAATATAAGTAGATTGTTTCGAATAACATATTAAACTAAGTAGTACATTTGTGATTTTTTTGTTTAAACGACCAGTTTAAATAATCAGTATGCGATTCGTATCTAAATATTTTCTCTGAAAAAAACCACGATGTTACGAAAAGAAGAAAAGGAAAGAAAAGAAAAGCAGAAGAAAAAAAAAACAAAACAACCTGCCGGGCTAAGCTTGTTTCTCAGGCCCTACTATATTATGTGCATACAGTACCTCAAAATGCTTTGAAAAGAAAGCATGGCTTTAGTGGCCACGTGTTTAAGTCTCGGCCTTTGAACTTGTAGGATTCCGAGTTTAAAACCAGATGAAGCAAAAAGATGGGGGCTATAGGAGCATATTGGCTTCTAACACGGAGCTTCAATTGTTGTTCAAAGCAAATTATAAGACTTTGCGTAAAAACTGTTGCAACTTGGAGCAGACAGTTCAAAATCGAATAGAATGAACCGAACGCGATTTCGACCTTTTAAAGACGGTGATAAGGACATTTCGCGCTCTGGAAGGAAGTAATGGTGCTAAGTCAGAGGGGATGAAACGCCCTCCCTTTGTTGCGAAAGTTAAGACACGAATTTTCTGAATTAGATACTTGATCATCTGATTATAGCTCAAAATTTCGAGGTTGGGGCAAATAATAGTTTTGCATAACTGGGCGCTGAAAATTTATCCAATTGGAAATAACACATTGGATTCTGAAATTGGCTTGGTGTGCTGATGGTATGCATCATGAACCATGCTTTTGTATAATTTCAGCAATATTCAAACTGTAAAAGAGTGCCCGCTCTAATCGTGATCCAATTACGAATTTCTAACAGAATTCTAATTTCTAACCCATCTAAACAGAATTCGGTTTGATTGATAAAAATTATATTTTATGTTGAATCATTAAAGGTATTGCTGAAAATACTACATCTTATTTTTTCAGTCTTTTTAGCCTATGTATAATATTTCATAAAATGTTCTTGTTAAACTAACATTTCAAATAAAAAAAAAACAATTTGTTTGTACTGTGATCAAAGTATATCAAGTTATGAAGCTTTGAGTTTCTTTATTTCAGATCAATCAACGCCCAACTTAAAAACAAAAATGTTGTGAATTGATGGCGGCATTTCCGAAAGACTACAACTGAAATGGTTATCTAAAGTTATGATATTCAAAACTCCATAACTTGGTCAATTTTAGTAGCAGGAATATTTTTTTAATGAAAATGTTAATGCTTCAAGAATATTTAACAAATTATATCTAATGGAAGCTGAAGACTATGTAAAATTTAAGATTTTGTAGCTTTTTGCTGCAATACAACTCTTAATTCAAACAACATAAAATACAATACTTCGTTACTTATAAACATTTTCCAAATGATGTTAGATGCTTATTTGTAATGGTTCAGAGATTAATAATTGAGATTCAGTTAGAGTGGATTGCACATCTTAAATAATAAAATGAGACGCATAATTTCCTATGAATATATTCATGCTATGCTAATATTTAATTACTACATTAATAAGGATAATAGAATAATATTCAATTAATAAGAATAAATAATTACTATACTAAGAAAAATTGATCTGAAAAATATTAATAGATCAATTAAATAATATTTAATTACTACCTTAATAGAGATCTATGATTATAAAGATTTTTTACTTTTAATTACAAAAAAAGTAATTTTTCAGCTATAACGTCGAGAAAGGAGTGATTTTTTTTAAGGTGAGAAATTGGTGTTATAAAATTTTCTCTTTCAGTCGTCGTTAAAAATATAAAGATAAGAAAGATTGTAACGGATGGAAAAAAAAAAGAATAGAAATGTGCCGATCTTTAAATTTGTGATTTTAAGCTTCCATTACTATGTTTTGATTTAACAGATCTCATTTGTTCTAATTTATTAGAAGTATACATTTATTTTTTAGATGAGCTTCTTAACAGAAATTTCGATCAATTGGATTGAAAATTTCATCAAAGAATAATTTAAATCTGCGAATAAAAAGAACTCAAAACGATGAAAATCTATTTCGATCGCGTAAGCACATCTTTATTATTCTATGAAATTTCATTTAAACCATTCAAACAATTATAACATTGCACATAAATAGGAAATCGCCGTTTTATAAAAGAAATGGAATCAATTATTCAGCATTCCATCTAAATATTGACTAAATAGTCTAATTTTGAGTAGCAAAACTTCTGAATTTTAGTATAGAATGATGCATACTAATAAATAGATTTGTGAATGAGAATTTAAAAAATACGTTGATTTTGTATCATTTTCTCAATTTAAGTATATGATGTTTGTAGGTATAAATGGGATAGCCTGCTAAATTGCAACAAAAATACTATTTTAAGCACCATTAATGCGATTGAGAAAACCCATAGAAATCAAGTGTCTAGTACATTTATTTTATGAAAGCTAAACTTATCTTCCTTATTGCTTAAACAATTGTATTATACGACGCACCTGTTTGTCTACACGTGTTTGTATTATTATGTGGCATTAACTTGATGGATTATGTCCTTGACTGCCTCAAGACCGCATATTTTATGTACCATTTCAGATATCAACCAGCATATGCCGTCTGTTTGAAAAAAAGAGGACAAATTTTCTTTCGAAATAGCTATTAACGCAATCATCTTTATGCGTAGTTCCATCTTCAGCGGTGCTTTATTTATTGAATCAAATATTTCGAAAAATGAGGATTTGCATGTGTTTCTAGATTGTAAAAATATCGAAGGGTTCTTTCATTTTGAAGAGTTCCGTGTTTAAGAAGATAGCATTGTACTTAATCAATTCTCTCTACTTATTTATCTTTTGCAATTAACTTCTTGGTTTACATATGTTTAATGTTATTTTATTTGAATAAAAAAAAAAGATGTGGGTCTTTATTATTGAAGTCATATAAGCAGGCAGAGGGCGCTTGAAAAACTAGTGTCTACAAATTATTTTTGTGACTTAAATTAATTTGCATCTGAAGACCGCACTTAATATGGGCATATTTTTTTGAAAATTCAATTTTGTTAAAAAAAAAATTGTCAAAAAATGCTTATTAAAAAATTTTTTTTTCGTGTCCAAGACCGCGGTGGCCTGGTGTTAAGGTCTCGGCTTCGGAACCAGATGATATTAGGTTCGAGACACGATTCCACCGAAGAACCGTCATGTAAGCCGGTCTGGTGCACTTTAAATCCGTCGGGGCCAAACGTCCTTGCACTGATTTGGTATGGAAGTTTAGAGAGGGGATGCTAGTTCAGATGTCGTCCTCATCATCTGAGTCTGTCACAAAATAGTCCTAGTGTTGCTTTAAAAAATGGGACGTTAATATAACTAAACTAAACATGTCCTAATTCGAGAAGCGAAATTCCCATCCTAAAAGTTTTCCACAATTTAACTTGGAAGTTTTTAAAAAAATGTAAAGATTTAATTTCTAATAATATTTCAAGAAAGATATTTGTACTGATTTTTCTTCTTGACTTTTTTTATGATAACTTTAAAATGAGCTCCAAAATCGAAAATAAAGAAAAAGCGCATAAATGCTTCAACAAACAATTTCATTCGAAGCATTATATTGCTCTTCTTTCTTTATTTAAAATAAAATATGGGTTTTAATTTTATTTATAGTACACTTTAAATATACTGCAAAATATATGGAATTTCAGCTCACTGACAAAAAAAAAGATTCTTGTGTATATATTTAAAGTTACTTTTTTTATTTAATAATTATAATTACTATACTGAATACTAGTATCATTAATGCTATGGTATTGAATCAAATCCACCTACTTTCACAAAAGAGGTGAATATGAGGATGTTTTCTTCGAGATTGTGAAGTTATGTATCAACATTATGAAGCTAATGTAACTGATGATGGCATAGCAATAGGTGACATAAATAACATCTATTGTTTAAAGAAATGCTATAAATTCCAAACATGATTGAATTGATTCGAATTTGTTTCTGATCTTGTGTTCTATGGTACAAAAACCCATCTTTGGCTGAGCCATGTCATGCTTATGGCAATGAAATATTTATATCATGATAAAATCGAAATATAAAATATTGCCGAATTGAGGAAAGACTGTCGAATCTCCATGACCGAATGGTCATGGCACTGGTCTTGTGATCAAGAGACCTGGGCTCGAATCCCGCTAGAGACAATGCGATTAATGGTATATGTAAATACTTAATTCCTTGATTTTATGTTTTCCCTTATTTCATGTTCCAGAAGATACTGGACATTTCTTTCGTTTACCAGACAAGTGTTCTGGACTTTTCTTACTGTCTCCAGAAGAGTATTCTGGAACTTTCTCTGCTTGAATAAAAGCAGAAGATTTCTCAGTTCTGAGTTCAGTTAATAAATTGGTTTAGCTCTACCTCTTGTGTGTGTCATTGAGTCCAACACTAGAATATCTACGTGACAATATCAACAAATTTCAAATATCTAAAAATTTGAATACAACTGGTATGAAAAAACAAAGCAATGAGGCAAGTACAGCAGGGTATGCCACAAGGCATTTATAAAATTTTCAATTGGATTTTCAGTTGATAATTAATCAAAATTTTAATATTTTTTTATTTTTATATTTTATCAAAACTTAAAATATTAGCTTTCCAGTGACAGCAAATTTTAATAAATTTAAAAAAAAATATTTTTTAGTGTATTGTTGTAGTAAAAAGAAGTATCCGCAATGCTACATTTAAAATATATTTATCGTCTGCTAACATTTATCAACATTTTTTGACTTCTGTAAACATCTGGCAATATTTAGGAAATTATTTCACTAGAAAATAAATATGGTTTATGAAATATGAATTTTTATTCCGTTGATTTTCCGAAATAGAGACTGTTAACGAGCAAAGGATATGCATTAAATTTTGTTTATGCAATGTAATTTTCACTACAAAATTATTTCAAATGTTTCAAAAAGCTTTTAAAAATGTATCAAAAACTACTGTATTTGATTGGTATATGAAAGTTTAAAGATGGTAGCCATCCTGCCATCCGATAGACTATCCACTACGATTAATGATCAAGATATCGATAAGGTCATAGAATTGGTGGTCTGTAATAATCGTTTGACATTAAGATATATTATTGAACAAATTACTATATAATTTGGTTATTGTCCATTAATTTTAACAGTTCATTCAGAGCTGTGATGCGTTGTTTATCGTGTTGTTCCATGAACTTTGAATTTGTTCGCAAAACAAGATCGCGCTCAAATGATCGAAAGATCCTTTCTCAAGGCAATTTCTTTTTTAAATACAT
>JAPMOR010009557.1:3973-14218 GCA_026543865.1 Argiope aurantia | reverse complement strand
TAGCATATTAGTTTCTTTCAAAATGCTAGAAAAGAATGAAAATAAAGAGCATAGGCAAATCATTGCTCGCTGTGAGAGAAACTGTAAAGGCTAACTTCTTAGTTGTGGGCAACAACACAATTTGTTTATTTAATAGGAATCTGGAGTACATGAAGAAAGCAGAAAGTTAATTCAGAGCTCTAGACTTGTCAGCTGCTAGTCAGCTTGTTGTTCCTATCTACTGAAATTTAAGAGGATGTTGAGTACAACTATTATCTACTCGGACACAATTACTAATGACCAATTCAGTAAGCAAGATTTCATACTGACTCAAGCATTTTATTCAATTGCACAGATTTTTAAAGAAGTGAAATACTTCACCCATATCAGTCAATTCCTTAAATTTTTTGAACTACATTTTTAAGGGTGTCTAATATCAACAGTTTTACTATAAAAATTATTTCCCGAAATATCGTAAATCAAGAAATATGTTAATTGATATAAAAAAACCACACGAATAATGCTAGAGTACTACTATATAAGACACTATAAAAGTGTATTTTGATTAAAAAAATGTGTGTACTTGAAAACAACAATAACCGTTAATAACCGTTAGTTAATTAATTAAATCATCTGACATTAATTGCTCAATTAATCTGATATTATTCAATTATGCATATGTGCTTTTAAAATATACTCACATATCACTCCATTAATTTTATCAAACATTTTATGAAGGCAAATCTCAGTTGTATTAAATTGAGAAACAATTAAATTAACAATAACAGTTTAAAAATTAACTTTCACTCAGACCTTAATTTAAAATAGCTGATTTAATTAATTAATTAATTAAATACTATGACATTAATAACTTAATTAAACTGACATTCATTTTATTATGTGAGGGTGAGCTTTTAAAACAGACCCACATACAACTCCCTTAACTTAATTCAAGCATTTTATGATGGCAAATTTCAGTCGTATGAAATTGCGACAGGTTGAAGCAGCCTCATTTAATTTCGCTAACAGGCTGTTTGCTGGCGTTTCGTGGGAAGGGGAAAGTTAGGATATCACCTTAGTACTAATATTAAAATACAGACGGTTTATGGAAGAGGAATCTTGAGATTCAAGAGAAGAAAATCCTTGTTTAAAAATCCAGTCATGTCTACTTCCTTTTAGAGTACAGAAAAGAGCTTGCGGTTTCTGCTGCTATCAATACAGCCTGTTTGGCCTTTCCATTGAGCAACGAAAAATAGGACTTGGTTTAATTAGTTAATGGCGTTACCTTAATTAGAGTTGTTTGACATGTTTCCGGAATGGATACCTCTATTGAAGCTCCAGATATTTGGCGAATTTTATGAAGAGAAGACAGATTTCAATAAATCATTTTGCTACAATAAATAAAGGGTGTCCACATTTATGCAAAATAGTCATTGAAAATTTAACAAAAAAATACGTGCAATATAGACCAGCGAAACCATGGAGGCCTTTTACTCTATGTGTTATTCCATGCATAACACTATTTTGTGTGATTTACAATTCAATAAAAATAGAACAATTTCAAGAAAAAAAAAACAATTTTTTTATTCAAATCTTGCATTCACACGTTATTCTATCGTGTAATGCTCCGTTTTTACTAAACCTGAACTATCAGCTACCAAATGGCTTTTTTAATAGGATTACCAACGCTTTATAAATGATGGCAAATTCAAATCTTGCGTTTGTTTTGGTACATTCTTTATTATGAATCCATTATGTAGAGAGACATATGATTGCATTACATGCAGAAATTGATGCTTATGAGGCTGAGTTTTGTTTAGTTTAGTTTTGTTATATTAACATCCCGTTGTAAAGCAACACTAGGGCTATTTTGGGACTGACCTCGTAATTTTGAACAGCGGTCAGATGACGAGGACGACACCTGAGCTGGCACCCACTTCTCCACGCCTCACCACAAATGTGAAATCAAATGTGTGTTTAAAATGTGAAGTCACACTCAAAACTCATATAAGGTTATTTTTTCTAATATAAGCTCAAGGTTAACAGTATACGCAAGAATAACGTTACATTTGTTCTTTGAGCCACTTGGTCGTTATAAAAGGATTATCAGATAATATGTTTTATTTTTTAATATTAGCATTTCGAACTAAGTGAAAAATAGATTTTGGAATTGTTAAATGCTTGTTACTCTTAAATAAAACTATAATGAATAAATTTTTTGTAAATAAATTGAAATTTCATTAATATTTTTAAATGATTTTTTTTAAATAAAGAAGTTTATCTTGTTGAGAGACATTTATCTTTATAAAAGTTGCTGCTTAAATAAATAGAAGCATGTAAAATATATTCCTTTAATAAAACGGTATAATAACAAAACTGTTGCTGATTTCATTTAAGTCAAGAACTATTAAGTCATTTTTAAACTTAATTATTTATCCATCATAGAAATAAATATATGCTGCTAATTTATGCATTATAATTTATAAGAAATTAAGATTTTAGAGTATTTGAAATTTTTTACAAATATAGAAATTTATTCCTGATAAAATATTTTTGTTAGCAAAAGTTTGTTAGTTATTGCTCTGGATTATCGTAATTTAGGGAATTCTATTCGGAAACTCATTTTAAACTTATGATATAATTTTTTTTTATTATATTTCCAAATATTTTTAAAAATGCTTACAGTATTTAATCAGATCATATGATAAAATGTGAGATGCATACTTTTTCGCTCGCTTGTTTAGAAGAAACGCTTCTATAATTTACTAATATGAGTTTTGGTATTAAATAAAAATCACTTGCATTTAGTTTCTAGTTTAAACTGCAGCAATGAATATAAAAATGGAATTCATACATTTTATAATTGGGAATTTAAAATTTTGTTTTTCGAAATTTCAGAGTATGTATTTTTTTTGAAATTAATATGCTAAGATATGTATCAATACCAAAAAAGTCTTTAACCTTTTTATTTTGAAAATTTTCATGCATAAATGCTCTATTTTTAAAGGAAAAATCATCAATAAAATCAAAAGATTTGTTTTTTGTTTTATATTTTGCCTTAACTAAGATGTTACTGTACCTCAAAAAAAAAAAAAAAAAAACCACACACAATTTTTTTAGGGTTCAAAATGCGCAATTTTCCCCCTTGAATTTAAGGAAACAAACATATTAGCATATATAGCATTTCGTTTAGTATACACATGCTACAAAACCAAGCATTCTTAATTATTCGTTTTTTTTTCATATTTTAAACTCTTTTATGAAAACAAATTGAGTTTAGAATCCGAGAATGAATGGTACGAAAAGAGTGAAAAAAAATATTTAATATTTACAGGATATCCGTTCTTTGTCTAGGCATGTAGTAATGGCTTATTGTATTTTTGCTGGTTGCATAATTCCCATTCACACAGGTTGTGCAGTCTACCTGAGAAATCCAGTGTTGAGAAGTCCAGAAGTCCATATATAAAAAGTGAAACACGTGCTTAAATTAAACAAGAATTCTCCTCTTCATCACGGCAGCTATTTACCTCCGTATTGATTGGTTGAGTTATTGACGATCAAATAACTTTTAGCAAAAGCGGAACAAGTGCTTTTATACAAAAGATGAAAAAAAAATTACAACTTGAAGTAATTTAAATTGATAATTTATTTACAAGTATTATTCATTTATAATTTGTTGGATGTGGAATTGTAGGCACTGTAATTTATTTCAGTGTTTCTTCATACTATTAATATTTTGCTCAACTTATTTTTTTAAACCTGGAATAATTTAAAAATTGAAATCAATATTAGCTATATTCTTTACATGACGTTTCTCTTTAAAACACGAATCAAACTCATTTGCAAGAGAAAGTCAAATAATAATGGGACATTTGAGAAAAGGGGACATTTATTCTATCCATATAAAACTGAAACACACATAACATAAAAAACATAAACACACATTTTTCTGCATAACCACCCTGGACTTCAAAGTACTTTTCTTAACGTTTCACAATTTGTTTTTGTTCCTTCGGAAAAAAAAATAGTTTTTCGGTTGTATCTGTAACAAATTTTGCATCGTGACTTCTTCATCGGTTACTAATCTTCTTCATCTTAGAGCTTTCTTTAATAGTCCAAACATATGAAAATCTCTTGGAACCAGGTCTGGATTGTATGGCGTGTGTTCCAGCACTTAGAATTCCACTCCTTTATTGTATCGTCCGTTCGATGGGCATAATGTGGCCGAGCATTATCTTGCTGTAGGATGATCTTTCTTCTCAGTTTCCATGACATTTGGTTCTGATTGCAGGTTTCTGATTTTATTTCATAATATATCACAATAATTCTCACTGTTCATAGTTTCGTCTCTTGGAGTCAAATGAAAGGCTACTAAACCTTCCATGTCTCAGAATAACTTTAGCATAATCTTACAAGCTTATGGTTGATGTTTACATATTTTAAAGTGGTGATGATGGATGTTGATTCGGCGAATAATTACAGCAAGATTAACAGCTTCCACAAACAAAAAGTGAATCACTGCCCTTATTTCCTTCTTGGTGCAGATCAAGAATGGACTTGTCATATTTAACAGTCAGTTACACTCCAACGATTCACATGGAAATAAGAGTGACACGTTGCATAGAAGTGTTGCCGACTACACTCATTCAGCGCTGGATACTAGAAATGTTTACAGACCCTGGAAAAATAAATGGCAAACGCCTCTTTAATTTTATGATTCTCCCTCATTTAACAATATGCGTGACGGCAGAAAGAATAAACTATGAATAATAAAAATATGATAAATTAATCATTTTTCTTATTGAGAATATTTTAAAAATAAGAATATAAAAAAAATCAGACAAAACTAAAAAAAATTACATACCACATTTAAAAAAAATGAAAAAGAAAGGGCCCAACAGGCGGCAAAATGGTTTTGTTACACTTTTTCTCGATTCATTGTGCAATCTAAGTATGCCCCAGTTACAGGACGTAAAAAAAAGAAGGAACCGAAGAATGAAATAGAAGTGAAAAGAATGCACAGCATCGAAAGAATGCACGTAAAACTGAAATTCCGATTCACAATCAAATATAACTGGAATAGATATCGAAGATGAGAGAGGGAAGACTCCCATCAAGCGAAAAAAAGAAGCTTTTATGAGATCTTGCTGGTTGAAGTTCTAGAAGAAGGTTTATATGTTCCGAAAAGTAAATGTCTCTCCTCATTTCTATTGCCTAGAACTACAAACATTTTATGACAACAAGCGAACTTTATGACATATACTCGGATATATGTCCTGTCAACAAGGTTTCAAAAAATGCGGTTATTAACCAATGGATTTTCCTTGAAAATTTATGGCGACCATTCGCTAATCATCATCTCAGATATTATATTTTATTTCATTATATGAAGTATCAAAATTAGAATTTGATGATATGATAGGAAAAAATAAACGATACTTTTTTTAAAGATATTTTCTTTCTAATTGTATATAATCGATAAGAAATTAATGTAACTCCTTTTATACATGCTCTATGAGATTCGATTCTTTTAAAATTAAAAGTTCTTTTTTTTCTTCTTCTAAATGAAGAATAAGAAAAAAATGAAGATGATTCCTACTTCTGACTTGTTCTTCGTTTCAGTATGAAATCTTAAGTATGCCCCAGCTATAGAACGTAAAAAGGAAGGAACTGAACAGTGAAAACAATGCAACAATGCACAGAACATAAAACTGGAATTCCGATTCACAATTAAATATAACTGGAATAGTTATCGCAGATGAGAGAAGAACGGATCCTGTCAAGAGAAAAGGAGGGGAGAGTTTCTCATAGGATCTTCCTGGTCGAAGTTCTAGAAGAAGATTTATATGTTCCTAAAAGTAAATGTATCTCCTCGATTTCATTGCCTATAACTACAAACTTTTTACGACAGCAAAAGAACTTTATGATATATACTCGGATATATGTCCTGTCAACAAGGTTTCAAAAAATGCGGTTATTAACCAATGGAATTTTCTCGGAATATTTTTGGCGACCATTTGATAATCATAATCTAAGCTTATGTTGTATTCTTTGTTCTTATATGAAGTATCATCAAAGATACAATTTTTAAAAGTTACCTTCTAATTGCAAATAGGCTACAAAAACATTAATATAATTCCTTTTCGGATTGGATGTTTTATTGAGATTGCATCCTCTTAAATTAGATGTTATTTTTTAAAATCTTCTTAATAGAAAATGAGAAAGAATAAAAGAAAGAAGATTTCTAACACCAATTTTTGATTAAGTTTTATCTATGAGCATGAAAAAAATGATTTTATGAGATAACGGGTGTTTTACTTAAAGATTTTACGTTTTTATTTAAAGGTTGAATTTTATTTCCGTTTTGAAGGCACTGAACTGTTCGAACATTTTAAGCAATGGAAGCTTTTTTCCCAAAACTGAAATTATAAAAGGATAATTATTTATGTTACTAAAAACTACTATTGAAAATATTGATTTTTATAAGGAAATGAAATGGAATGAATAATTGTTCATAGAAGGAGGAATAATTAATAAAAATCCGTTTAAATTGAATAAATGTCATTTAAATGATCTTAAGTAAAATGCTGTCTCGAAACAATAATTTTTCCTAATAACAAGGATAAATGTGTGTATGATCATTCTATTGACTAAACCATTTGACATAACGCTACTATACTGGGCAGATGTAAATTTTAAAGGGTGAAAAAATTCATTTGAATTTTCATGTTTTTCCGTGACAAGTTCCGAAAATATTACATTATAAAACTAATTTTTACATAGTATTGAAATCACATAGTATTGAATTAATTTCTTTTTTTAATTAATTCAAAATATTTCAATTAACTAAAATAAAAGAGTATTTTAGCACTATAAATTTCACTATTTTATTGAATCTCAAACTGTTTACATTGCTTCTATTAATAATTTCCTCTGGCCTTTTTTTCATTATTTTTGTCAAGATATAAATGCTTGGTTTATTTTTTCCATGTTAAGTAGGTTTTAATAGAAGGAAATTTTTTATACATTTTTTTTATTGTACTGACTAGTAAAATCTAAAATGCAAATCTGTAGAAAGAAGTTTTTAATTTTACACATTTTGAGCATTGTTGCCAATTATCTTTTGTTTTAATTGGATTTATAAAGATAAAAAAAAAAAACTGAAAATTAGGTAAATACATTGCCAGATAAACAAAACAGTGTATGGTTAAAAAAGTATCAAAATTTGAAGTCTAAAGATATTTTACAAAGGCCATCATTAATAACAAGCCACAAAAATGTGATTATAATTTTAAGTAGTTATTAATCTCTAGGAATGAAGTGGTTAGAAAGGTGGCTAGTCAATAAAAATTAAACCGTTTATTTTCTGTATGTATTCTAATTTTTTTTAAATCTGAAAATGATATTATTGCACTTTATTTTAACATTCTTGTTCCATTATATTCACTGTCATTAGATAAAAAGATATTTAAAAGTCAATGTGAAACATTAAAAAAGATTTTAATGTCAATTAATACTGATTTATCAACTTAAATTGCATCAAAGTTATATATTTTTTTCTTAAATTAATCTCTCTCACTATCATTAATTTTTAGCGAAGAATTTTCCTTAATAAATTAATACAATTTTAAACTGTTTCGCTTAAAAATAGTGAATGACTTGCTGAATCTAACAACTGGCTGGTACGCCCGATGTATTAGATGAATCTTTTCCTTTGAAATCTAGTAAATGTGACTTCTAATTCCACGATTCTCAATAAAAGATATTTTTAAACGTTAAATTATTTTGCAAATTTAATTAGTATTATTTTAGTAATATCACATTTGTTTTGCTTCTTGTACACATGTATTTCCCTAATAGTGTCGTAAAGAGGATTCATGTAATTATATTTCAAAAGACTGTATGTCACCACATGGTGACACACTGCCATTAAAAATGTTTTTCTCTTGAGTAATCTACTTTCAAATTATAGGTTGTTTTATCGCAGTGTTATAATTTAGCTTCTTATTCCTTATGCAAATTGTACGGATTATAAACATTATTGTATTCATTATTGGTTGGCGTCCTGTCATAAATGTAACATGTCTTCCCCGTGATCTGGGCCTCCCGGGGTCGAGTCCCGGTTCGGGCATGGTTGTTATTCTTCTGTGTTCTATCTGTGAAATGTGTAAATGTGCCCCCTCCCCTGTAAAAAGGGGCTGTGTAAGCGAATGTGACGCATGAAGTTGCTAAGTCGTACTCTTGGCACTAGTTGGCGCTACTGAAAAAACAAGAGACGCCTACTCTGCTTAAATCGCTGAAAGATAACTGCCAGTGGGCTTGTAAAGTGCCTTAAGTCACAACAACAACATGCATAATTGATTCCAAAATTTGATGAAATAATGAAAGCAATTTTAATTTTAACGTAAAAAGGAAAATAATTTTTTGAAAATTATGTTCAAAATATATTTTTAAAAAAATTGAAATTCCAGAAACATTCGCGTGACATAAATAATGTGGTACTGTTGGAAAAGTATTTTTTTTTTTTGAAATTTAAACTGATTTAAAATTTGGTTTAATTGCAATAATATTTTTAGGAGATATCACGAGACAATGTCAAATTCTCGCAAAATTTTAATTAAGTAAAATCCTAATTTTAAAAATATCGATCGGAAATGGATTTAAGTCTTCCGAAGTGCAATTCTACAAACTCTAATATTTCTAGGTCAAATTATTAGCTTCCGGAGAGCTAACAATTACCCTCGCATTCTCCTATATGGAATGGTGATATATTATTATTGTTCTTTTATTTCTATGTTTGAGTTTGTAAAAAAAAAAAAAACAAGCAATGGGAGTTAGTTGTTTTCCCAAGGTATTCTCACAAACTCTCTAAAAAGCATTATTTTCATGCCCACATAAAATTGACCAAGGACACGAAAGCAGTGAGATACATTTTTATTTTCAAAGTCCCACAATGACAGTTGTAAGACATGAATTTTTCAATGCCTGCTTAAAGTATATTTTATTATTATTAAATATGCATAGAAAATGACATGACAACATTAATTAAATAATCTAACACATATTTATTCCTGCTAATAAAATACTGTATTTTAAAATATAATTAGGTCTTATGAATTATTATCGACAAAGAAAAATAGGTTAATATCCAAATAATATAAATTTCAGCTGATAATAGTTATATTAACGAGAGTAAATCCAAGTATTTCAAAATCAAATTAACACCGTAACATCAAAATACCCTTATTAATTACTAACATTCACCCCAATCAGGTCTATATATCAAAATACATTTACATTACACTGTCCTAATAACTTTATTCAAGCGTTTCATGATGAAAGTTTTCAGTTTAATTGAAGACAAGTTGAAACATCTCTACCTTCATTAATTTCATAACTCGCCAGACATGCTGTGTTTATTATCATTTCTCGTTTCATAGGACTTCTGCGCCTTCGAGCGTATCGAGTTATTCTCAAAATGATACAAAGTATCTCAAAACATTATGCATGGATGGATGGCCATTTGGCGTGAGGGAAAAGGTTAGAGTAACCTCTTAGTTCTAATTACACCAGCCAGTACGTTCATGAAGATGAAAGAGGATGTGATTTCAGGGCAAAATGTGAGGAAAAAGGGTTTTGTTAAGTGATCTATACTATATCAGACTACTTAAAGAGCTTTATTTGGAGATATAGTCGAGGTATGTCTGTTTCCTATCCGTGGAAAGGAAAGAGCTCGCATTCAGTGTTATTATTAACACAGCAAATTTGACACTTCCGCGGAGCTCGAGTGATAGGTCTGCCTTTCATTAGTTAATGTTGTTATATCAATCAGGATTGCTGCTGGAATGAATACCTTCATTAAAGATAAGATGTTTTCGTTTGGTGTGTTTCTAGATTGGCGAGAAAAATTGGCGAGTATATCTTAACCGGATGTAAGAATAAGGAGTCTGTGAGATGTGAAACTGCTTAATATAACTCAACATAGATTTTGAAGAAGAATGAAATGGATTTTTATATACTTTCCTTTGAAATATGCATTAAATTTAAATGACTTTTATGTGAACACTGATGACATTTTGATGTTCTTTAAGTGATTCAGCAAAACTTTTTATCATCGAATTTTATAATGAAGGAATATAATTATTAATAAACAGAAACAGAGTTATTTTTATGAATGAATCTATAAATATTTTCAGCGTTGCACAGAAGTAGAAATCTCTGCAACTCAAGATAATTTCTTTGATACCTAGTTGTTGTTTTTTACAT